>AWUE01019483.1:0-11216 GCA_001974825.2 Corchorus olitorius
ATTGGCTAACTACCTATGGATGAGATTAATGAGAAAAAAAAATCATGATTTGATTAAAGAAACAACATGGAATTTGGGTTTAAGGGCAGCAGAATCAAAACTCAATCAAATTTTACCTGAGGAAAGAAATCTTCTGGTATAGGAGAAAGGAGAGAAGCCAGACTGAGAATATTCCTCGAAACATTGCCATAAAGATTTTGCAATATATAGTAGCTGATTTTTACATCATGCATGCGGCCATCGAAAGATAATAAAACATGAAACAATGTTATACAACAGAGTTTTAATTAGCTTCTTTTAGTAAAACACAAATTGAAAGAGTTAATTAACAGAAACACACACAAGCGTTACAACATAATTGAATTAGAATGATTTCACTTGGAGCCTTGCACCTTTATTTTCCTCCACACTCTACACTGTATAATCTAGCAAAAATAAGATGAAATGAAATGAAATTATTACTAAATATAATAATATTAATAATGATTTCAACGACTATAAAACACTAAAAAATAAAAAAGGACTTACAAATTAAATTGCTTGTATCAGACAACATTCATAAGATGAAACAGCTTGCTTTCAAACATTAGGTAGATGGAACCTAATTAAATTAATCAAAAATGAAAAAGTGTGAGGTTGAAGACATTCTTAATCAAGTAACATATATATATTTAGCAAATTTATAATTTAATCATATATATATAACAAATTCGATATGTTCTTTCTCCTTCCTGCACTTTTGATTGTTCATTGAAAACAACGATTCCTTTCTTTTCTTTTTAATGAAAAGAAGAACTTCACAAATTGTAGATTCGGATTACAAAGATTGTGTGGCAAACTTTACATGCAATTAATAATTGGAGGTTCAGTTTTACTATAATGATTCAAATTACTTCCATTGGAAGTAAATTTTCATTTTAATTTACTAGTCGTCATTTTCACACGTGCGTTGCACGTGATCCAATATATTTAAATTAAATGAAAATTAAAATCTTAAACATACTACTAATTTTGTCCTAAAGAAGCCTATTATTAGAAATGACAAAATTTGACCCGAATGCGAGTATCCGACCCGATTGCCTGAAACCAACCATATTTGACCAAAAAATCCGCCCAATCCGAAACCGAAATGACCGGACCCAAATCCTCAATGACCCGATCCTAAAACAACCTGGACCCAAAATTATGCAAACCCAATCAACAGGAGAGATTAATCCGAAATTATCCGAATTTGGATTAATTATATTTAAATGACTCGAGTTCGAAAAGACCCGAATCAGAAATCCGAGGCTCATACCCGAAAATATCTAAACCATATGACCCGAAACTAAAGAAGACCCAATTCTAAATTGCCGACATTTGAGCGATCCAAACCCAACCCAACATGAAACCGAAAATAAACTGATATATAACCCAAAATTTCCTTAACCCAAAACTGATCTAACCTAAATAATCGAACCAAGAAAATTTAAACATAATAAATTTTAAGAAATATGTTTGAAAAATAAGGGTATAATGGGCGATTCAAAAGTTTTACAAAAGGTTGTACTTTTTAATATAATATAAATGAAGAAACGATTTTTTTTTCACTCTCTTACCCTTGGGTGAGCAACGGGTCGGTTTAGGGTCAAACGGTTCGGTTTTGGACCAAATCGACAGTCTAAAATATCAAGCGTCAACCGACTGACCTTGATGAGAAAGCAACAGAATCGAAACTGATTGATTTCGATCGGTTATTCGGTTTGAAGTTCCAACAGTTTACAGAATAAAATTGGTAGAAAATCTGGCAAACTCCTCAAATCATTTACTACATTTCTACGCAAGTCATAGTTTTGTAAGGTGAAATTAATGGCAAAGATCAATTACAAAATACTGTACTAGTAACAAACTAAAATATGATGAAATTATGCCAGCCATTAAATCCTCTCTCATTGTATACATCTCCCAGAAACTATGTTTGAACAAATCTGGATAGCAAACTTTTCTTTTTCTTTAAAATGTAAAAACATAAGAAGAACAAGACACTACACACTCTGTTATAATTAAATTCCCTCTCATTTTGAATTTCGGCTACGTTAGGGTTTATTCAATCCCATAATCGAAAAGGGGGGGGGGGGGGGCGGTGCCGGAAGTTCCAGACTCGACTGTCGGAGTCGAGAAAACGAAGAAGAGAAGAAAAAAGCGAACGGAGAGAGAGAGAGAGAGTCGAGGGAAGGGAGAGAGAAAATTTTTTGAATGGAAAAAAAACCCCTTTATACTTTCTTTTTTCTGATTTATTAAAATAAATTAGAAATTAATTTATAATTATTTTTCAGATATTTATTTTTTAATATATATAATTATATACTATAATTAAAATCAAAATCAAAATCAAAACTAAACCTATATATAAAACAACGTCGTTTTACTGTTCGATTTTGTTTTTAATATTCATACTGCCAACCGACATGATCAATCGCCGAAATCGCCTCTTTCAACCGATTGAACTGACCAACCGAGAAAACCAACCCATTTCAACCATTTTCTAAACGGGTCGGTTGATTTTCTCGGTTGGGTCGATTTTTGCTCACCCCTAACCCTCACCCAAATATGGAGCTATATGAAAAAGAATAAATATTCCTAAGGTTATGTTTGATTCGTGGTATCTTAGGTATCACGTGGTAATGTTATTCAAACTACTTTCCCTATGAATGCTATATATTTTAGTGGGAAAGTATAATTTTTTATTTTTGTGGGAATAAGATTACCATGTTTGGTTAACATGGGAAAATTATTAAATTTTGAGAATATAAGAGAAAGACAAAGGAAAAAGAGTAATATTTTCCTGGTAAAGTTAACTTTCCCACCTTTTTAGATCCCACTCAAGTGGGAAAGTGGTGGGAATGACATTCCCATCTAAAATTAGATTCCTCCAACCAAATATGGGAAAGTTATTTTCTCTATCTAATTTACCACATTTTCCCACTACTTTCCACGAACCAAACGCAACCTAAAAGAAAAGAAAAGGGAAAAGAATACAAATTTTATTAAAAATTAAAAGTCTCAAAAAATTCTGTAATTTAAATATTACAGAAGTTGTAAATAGGAGGGTATAAGTAATTAAAAAGGAAAAGGGAAGATAGTACTAAAAAATATAAGAAGTACCTCGAGATTGGCCTTTCCTATTTTATTAATTTAAAATTTTAAATTTGAAAGAAAACGAAAAGGAAATCTCATAATTTTTACATAAAATCTTACTATATATTGTATCTATATATTCTTCACTCATTATACAAAATACAAATAACGAAGTGTTATTCTTATCAAAATATCCCAAAAATCACCTATTTATATGAATTGCGCGCATGTAACAAAATTAAAGCATATCAAGCTATAGAAATCTATGCATATCTAAGCATAACCACAATATCCCATCTCACAGGGAACCCCCGATTGGCATTGCTTTTCACACTTCCCACAATGGCTAGGATTGTACATAACATCTATACATACTCCACCGCAGCAACGCTGTCCAAAATTGCACCGATTGCCACATACTCCGCAGTTGTTCTCATCGTGAAGAATATTCCGGCAATGCATCTTGCAACAATTTAGTATGCCGGTACCATTGTTGACGGAGACGCCATTGCATATGTTGTCATAATAAGGATCGCTAGCACAACGTGCACCTTTCCTAATTCGATCTTTCTTCCTCGAAGTATGCGACAAGAACCGGCTTTTGGATCGAAGGTTAGGGACAAGGAGAGGTTGATCGAGCACATAATATTCTTCTTCATCATCATTGAAGTCGAATGAGAATGTTGCTTGAGGATGTAAAGATAGGAGGAGTGTAATGGTAAAAGAGAGAATGGCTATGAGATTGACAATGGTGGAAGCCATCCTAATTTCTTTTCAAATGGGGAGGGGGAAGAGTGTGTATTTGGCACAAAAAAGAGTGTAAGCTAAGATATGGGAGGGTGTGGGGGTATTTTAAGGTGCAAGTTTGTGATAAATTATAGTGATTATTCCATGAAATAAGGGAAAGTGCTAGTTTCACATTTCACATAATTTAAAGAGAGGGGTCCTTGTTTAATGAGTTAATTAGAATGCATAAATATTACACATTATTGGTTGATCTCTAGATTCGTAGGACACCACATGTGTGTTTGACCAATAAAATCAGAAAAACTGGCTGCAATAAATGCTCCTCAATTGAAAATTTTACAACTGCACTTTTTTTATCATCATCAAACTTATAAAAATGATCATCCAAGTAAAGCATTGCTATTCATTTACGAATTTCTATAAATACATTTGAGTTACTACTACAAGAATTACATCAAAATCAAATAATTGAAGTTAAGGGTTGACAATAAATATTAACATGATGAAGATGAATACTCCATATAACATGTTCATATAGACACCCAATGGTGATTAAATTAACGAAGGCTCCTTGAGATAGAGAAAAGGGCAAATTAATAGTTAAAATCTTAATTATAAGTTTTAATGCTAAAATCTAGCAAAGCAGACAAGACAGGCATTGATTTTTTTTTTTTCTTTTTGGCCAGAGACAGGCATTGATGAGTAAATGAAAAGTGTTAAAGAAGAGTCAACCTTAAAAGCAGGCAAGCAAATGGTGCATGGGAGAACATGAAGGTTTTTGTACAAATTACAAATTACACGTGCAGAAGATCCTCTTTTCCGCCATGAATTGCGTCCGTCCAAACTCAGACTAAAACCCTTCTCAACTTTTCTTCCTCTCCGATCACACGCTCTGTTTCCACTTTCCACACCCAAGCATTCAAAATCTCATAATTGCCCAAATGAAATGAATGTCAAACACTACACCAAACTCTAACCATTTTTGATTTGATTAAAAAAAGTCTTCCCAAAAGCAAATTAATCAGAACCGCACAAAATGATTACCATTTTTATAAAAACAAAAAAAAAATTATTGGTTGACCCTTCATCTCTTCTGTAGGCTGCTGCTCTCACCACATAACACCTAGGAAAGAAATTTGGACTTCCCTTCTGGGTTTACAGATCACTTTTCATGTTCCACTACTGTTTGCCTTGTTCTCCTTCACATGCACGCTCTCTCTTGGTATATATCCTTATTAATTTTTTTCTATTAGACTATTACTACTAAGTATATTACGATTGAAAAAATGATCCTATACACCCAGTCCCTCAAAATTACCTCAGGCGTGAAAAGAGATTAATTAGTTACAAATTACTATAAAAAAAGGTGAAAAAATCCTAGGAAATAGATTATATATGTAATTAATAATAACTATATACTATGACTATAATTACGTCACGTCTTGATCGATGATCTGATCTGATAATTTCCATGAAATCGAGTCTTAGTAAAAAGTTTCGATGAGTTCCAATATTTTTAATGAATGAAAATGGGATTATAATACACGTGTCGTGTACATTTTGCAGTTCTTATTATGCATTAACCATTCCTCAAGTTCATGGATTTGGTTGGTGCTTGTTTTCGTCAACCTTGTTGGTTTGCTTTACAATTATTTTGGTTACCTATATATGTATAGGCCGATTAGGAAGATGAGAGCTACAAGATATAGCGAGAAAATGGAGAAGGAAAGCATTAAGATACTATCAACAAGTGATCAATAATGTAGAAGTTCATGATCAACAATATATATTTTTAGATAATAATAATTCACAATTATTCAACGGCACTCCTTAATTTATAATAATGGAGCCTATATGAATTGTGTTCAATAATTTATTAAGGGCTATAAATTCCGTTTCTTAGAAAGGAAGGAAGAAAGGAAATTTCATTAATCCAATGGGTGAACTACAAATTAACATGTACGATTGTGCATCACAACCATTGAATTGAGTAAGTTTCCTTCCTCGCCTCTTTCCTTCCTACCTACCAAATTTGAATTTTAAGATTGTTAACTTTTAACTTCTCTTTTGTAACCCATTAAAAAACAGAAAAAAAAGGAAAAAAAAAAACAAAGCAAATAATTGTTAATTTAATAATTTGTTACCATAAAAAACATAAACAAGGTAGCCCATATGCAACAAACTGATCCTTGGTTAGGCCCAAACCAACTCCAAAAGTAATGGGCCATATTCGGGCCGAAGAAGACCCGAGCCCATCCCATCTCCCAACGATCCTTTTTAACGTCTATATTTATATATCTATTCCCTCAAAAATTTAAATTCAAATTCCGAAGTGCAGCGCCTCCTTTTAATCCTTCTCATTCTGAATCCATCTCCTCTCCGTTCTGTCCTTCAATGGCGACCCAAACTCCAAACAAAACCCCAGCGGAAAAATCCAAAAGATCCCATAACCAGCACCATTCACATGACTCTTCCTCTCTTTCCCGTTTCGAGGCCTACAACCGCCTCCAAGCCGCTGCGGTGGCCTTCGGGGAGAAGCTTCCGATCCCGGAGATCGTGGCTCTCGGCGGTCAATCCGATGGAAAAAGCTCCCTCCTTGAAGCTTTGCTTGGGTTTCGTTTCAATGTGCGTGAAGTCGAGATGGGTACTCGTCGACCTCTCATTTTGCAGATGGTTCATGACCCTTCTGCCCTTGAGCCTCGTTGTCGCTTCCAGGTGCTTTACTTTTTCCTCCCCAATTATTATCTGATAATGTTATACTATGGGAATCAAATAGTTGAAATTGATGGAACAAGTGCAGAATTTGATAATAAATAGGAATACTATGGATTTTTCTTTTCTTTATAATAGAATTTAGTTATTATTAAAGGCTCCATTGCAGTATGCGATGTTCGTCTTGTTTTCTCATTCTCTTATTCATTGATACCTAAAATTTGACTGCAAATAGGAAGAAGATTCTGAAGAATATGGAAGTCCAGTTGTTTCTGCATCAACAATTGCAGATATCATAAAGTCAAGAACTGAGGCACTTTTGAAGAAGACTAAAACTTCAGTTTCTCCTAAGCCAATTGTAATGAGAGCTGAATTTGCACATTGTCCTAACCTCACCATCATTGATACCCCAGGCTTTGTTCTCAAGGTAGGCTATTAGTTCATCCCCCCAAAAAAAGTAATTAAAGCTTGATGGTTTAGAATTATGAATTGAAATATGGTTGGAAATTCCTTGGCAGGCAAAGAAGGGAGAACCAGAGAATACCCCTGAGGAAATTCTTTCCATGGTGAAGTCACTAGCTAGTCCTCCCCATCGTATTCTACTGTTCCTTCAGCAGAGTAGTGTGGAGTGGTGCTCATCGTTGTGGTTGGATTCCATTCGTGAAATTGATCCAACTTTTAGAAGGACAGTGATTGTGGTTTCCAAGTTTGATAACAGACTCAAGGTATAGGTTTCTGGTTTCATTTTTGGCCTGGTCATCAGTGGAATTTAGAAAAGCTTGAGAAGATAACTACAAAATACCAAATATTAAGGAAATGTACAATAATCCTTGCTTGTTGCTATGTAGTTTACATAGTATATATGTCTCTATGTGTGTGACTTGAATCTGTATCTGAATTTGCAGAGTTTTAACTGTGATTATTCAATTAATACAGGAGTTTAGTGACAGATGGGAAGTGGATCGTTATTTGAGTGCAAGTGGATACCTTGGAGAAAATACTCGGCCATTTTTTGTAGCATTGCCAAAGGACAGGAATACCATCTCAAATGAAGAATTCCGGAGGCAAATATCCCAAGTAGATTCTGAAGTTTTACGTCATCTGCATGATGGAGTCAAGGGAGGTTATGATGAAGAAAAATTCAGGCCCTATATTGGTTTTTCTTCTTTGAGGGAGTACTTAGAATCAGAACTTCAGAAGAGATACAAGGAAGCTGCTCCGGCAACGCTGGCATTGCTTGAGCAGCGCTGCAGTGAAGTCAGTATTGAGCTGGCAAGCATGGATTCCAAAATACAAGCCACTTCTGATGTTGCTCATCTTCGAAGATCTGCTATGATGCATTCGGCTTCTATTAGCAATCATGTGGTGAGGAATCAATCTCATGTGCCTTTCATTTGGTTAAGATTAACAGTCTTTTCATATGAATTTTAGCTACTTGAGAATATTATATGCACTTCAGTGATGACTAATCATTTTGCGAATTTGACCACTCACATTGTTGTTCCAACTTTTGGTTCATAATCTTTTTTCTCTGTTAGTTCTTTAGCCAATAATATTATATGGCAGTTTCTCAACCTGAGTTCATCATTCCACACTCATCCTATTGTTTTGTTTATTTAAGGGAGTCTTGATTGATGGAGCAGCAGATCCTGCCCCAGAGCAGTGGGGTAAAACAACAGAGGAGGAAAGATCAGAGAGTGGAATTGGTAGTTGGCCAGGTGTTACGGTTGATATAAAACCAGCTAATGCTACTCTTCGTCTTTATGGTGGAGCTGCTTTTGAAAGGGTAATGCATGAATTTCGATGTGCTGCATATTCCATTGAATGTCCCCCTGTATCAAGAGAGAAGGTATATATTCCAAATTTAGAAAACTTTTGCAGAGTATTATCTTTGAGCACTTTGATTTTGATGACCAATGAACTGGTATAATGTGTTATTATGGATGACAGGTTGCAAATATCTTACTTGCACATGCTGGCAGAGGTGGGGGTAGAGGAGTAACAGAGGCTGCTGCAGAAATTGCACGAACTGCTGCTAGATCGTGGCTAGCTCCTCTTCTTGATACTGCTTGTGATCGTCTTGCCTTTGTATTAGGCAATCTTTTTGACATTGCTCTAGAGAGGAACCGCAGCAGGGAATCAGAATGTAAGAAACTCTTGAAGCTTGCTTTTTTTACCCCTTATTGTTGTAGCCGTTTTCCCTTCATTGATAGAATTTTGTAACCATGATGGTTTTATTGACAAAAGGAATATTTGCTAAATATCCCACACCTATAGATAAGTCCATGAACATCCCTTAACTCCTTTCTGATTTCCTAATAGTGTAAGGTTAGTGTGTATCCTCATTCATTATTTGGGGTGTATAAATTCACTTATACAAAAGTCATATTAGATCTTTTGGACATCATCATTTCTTCTATGGTCTTCCTACATCTCATTAAAGGATAAGTTTACATTAGTCACTTAGCTCTTTGTTTCTTTTAACTGCGCAGATGGGAGGAAAACTGGAAATATGGATGGGTATGTTGGGTTTCATGCTTCTTTAAGGCATGCATACAATCGCTTTATAAAGGATTTGGCCAAACAGTGCAAGCAACTAGTTCGACATCATCTTGATTCTGTTACAAGCCCATATTCTCAGGTTTGTTATGAAAATGACTTTCAAGGAGGCTTTGGTTCAAGTGCAAGCTCATATTACAAATATAACCAAGCTTCAGCTGCTTCATTTTGCCTCGATCTATCTGATGGTGGGCAAGTATCCCGTGATGAGACAATGATAGATCAGGAGAACATACCTCCCGAAAAGAATGGACAGCAAACCACACCAGGAAAAAGCAAAGAAGCCAGAGAAACTCTACGAGAATGTCAACTGACTGTGCCTGAGACCCCCTCTCCTGACCAGCCATGTGATGTGGTGTATGCTGGAGTTAAGAAGGAGCTTGGAAATTGCATTGAAGTTGGACCAAGAAAACGTGTAGCAAGAATGACAGGCCACAGAAATGCTGAACAATTGATGAGAGTTCACAATGGTGGTAATCTTTTGTTTGGTAATGGTGATAGTGGTTCAAGATCAAGCTCATCTTACTCTGAAATCTGCTCATCAGCAGCACAACATTTTGCAAGGATACGTGAAGTTCTTGTTGAGCGCAGCGTGACATCAACTTTAAACTCTGGATTTTTGACCCCATGGTAATTTTTAATTTCTACTTTCATCACTATCCATATAGCTATAACATATATGCCTTCAGCTCAGAGGGACAAAAGATTGGTGAATTTCCTCAACGATAGAAGCAACATAGAGGACCAGTTAATGTCTGATTCATACATTTTTTGCATAGAACTTTATTAGTCATTCATACTTGTTCTTTTCAATTCATATAGTAAGTAATTGCTGTCATAGAGTATTATTCCCATCATTTTTACTTCAGATGGGTGCTAATAAAGTCTTTTAATTATTTGCTTTATGTGAATAGCCGGGATAGGCTTGTGGTGGCACTTGGTTTGGATCTGTTTGCTGTGAATGATGATAAATTCATGGATATGTTTGTTGCCCCTGGCGCCATTGATGTGCTGCAGAACGAACGTCAATCACTTCAAAAACGTCAGAAGATGCTCCAATCTTGCTTAAACGAATTCAAGAACGTTGCGCGATCACTTTGATGAACACAACAATGATTTCTCCATGAAGTTCTTGCCACTCCAGACCAAAATGGGTGTTCCAAGTAATGGCTTTCACATCTAGTGAACTCTTATTCATGTATTTTCTTTCCAGCAGTTTTATAATGTAGCAGCCATTTTTTCTACAGTGGTTGAGATCATTCTGCAGTTTCATAAGTTGCTCTCGTAATTACTGTTACAGTGTTACTAAATGTATGAAATCTGCATTTGTAATTGTGAGTAGGAAGAGAGAGTACTACTACTCCTTGTCTCTTTTCTGTTAGATTTTTGTCTTTAATCTGTTTTCTTCTGTTTTGAGATGACTTTTGAGTAAAGTGGTCCATGTGTCAGTGGCCCACTGCCACTAATGGGTCATGCCCGATGGCCCACGTTTTATTGAGTGGATAAAACGAGCATTTACAACAAGAAAAATCCATGATCTAAATTATCTTTAACCACAAGAAACAAAAAAAAAAATGAAAAATGCTCCTTTACTCTAAGCTTGCATGAATTATTTGGGATTTTCTGTATTATGAATCAATAAAATTCTGGATTGTTAAATACCGCCCCATTTTTATTAGTCACCGCCCCCCTTTTGGACTATTTTCCCCTTCACTTTATTTTCTATTAAACTTCAAACTTTTCAATTCTCTCAAATTCTCTTAACCTTCAAACTTTCAAAGCTTAATCATTCAAAATCATTCAAGTAAAACAACATCAAAACTCATGCACAAAGATTTTTTCGGATTGAAAATATGATTTTTTTTTAAAAAAAAAAGAAATTTTTTTTCTCAATTTATCATTAATCAAAGATTAAAATCCTCTTGCTAATATTGACATATTCATACCCATTTAAGCTAAATGAATTGTTCAACCAATACTTAATTAAAAGAATAAAAAGAAATTAAAAGAAAATACTAAAAAGTAATTTTAAAAAACGCAAAAAAAAAGACATAAAGGGTCGCGCGCGGATCGCGACCCGG
>AWUE01019485.1:0-42631 GCA_001974825.2 Corchorus olitorius
TTTTTTTTTTTNTTTTTTTTTTTTTTATTCTTCATCTCTTGTATTCAAGGACACAAAAGTCAAGGTCCCCCCCTCAGTTGTTCATCAAAATGTTTTTCAAATCCAACCAAAAAACTCACCCACCAAGAAACTTTCTTCCTTTGTTTCTCTTCAAACCCCATCTTATAAAAAAATTCAATTTGTCTTTTCCTTTCAATAATCTTTTGTAATTTTCTCATATATTATACTAATCTCTTTTAAGATCATTATAATTATCTTTATTAATTATAAATGGTTCGCATAGTTGAACTCTCTCACCTTTATTTACTTAATGAGTCTAAAATAAAATATCACTTTCTAGATGATCAAATTCAAACTAAGTGAAGTGAGTTCTAATTAAGGAAGTAAATAACTTTTTTTAATTGAAATTGTTTATTTGGTACGTATTTCGTTTATGGATAAATATGGGGTTTGGAATTTTAATTAATTGGCCGGTTTCTTAGCTCAAGGATGAAGCTAAGATTGGCTTGACTTGAGTGTGACGGTGAGAGACAACAAGACCGAGTTTGGCGGTCCCAACAAAGTCTAACCAAAAAAATAAATCAAAAGTAGGATTCTCAACAATTTTATACCTAAATTATGAGAAAAGAAAAAAAAAAAAAAAAAAAAGAGAAGAAGAAGGTTGGCACTATTCCAACATAAGGAAGAACCACCAAATTAACACCTAATTCTTAACATTTTATTCTATATATAAGGATTTAGTCAAGCCGGCCAAACCCTAACAATTTACCACAATTTTAACTTTTTCTATTTAAGTTTCCTATATGCTTTAGCTTTATTACAATCCACATACCCATCTATCTATGTAGTAGTAATAATTAAAAACAAATAAGATTAATTAAATCTTTAATACGTACATTTTGGTGAGGACGTTTTATTTTAATGGAACGGTGATTAATAAATCATTATTCTACTTTGAAATAAGTTGGACAATATTTAAATTATGTTTGTACTTTTTTTTCTTTTTCCCCTCTTTTCCATTTTTTTCTTTTGAATTTAGTCAAATGATTTTGAAAGGGTTTTGGACAGCTTGGTACGTAGCTTCTGGGAATTTTCTTTGTTGGATGAGTTGCAATTATATAACTCTGGTTTAATTTGTCTTAATTAACAAAAGGATTAATTAACTTTGCTATTAGTACTGTGGTTTAGTGGTTTTTGGAGTGAAGTGAGAAGTGGGTTTTGTCCCCTTTGCGGTAATAACAAAGCAATATTCCTATCTTATGATCATTGATCACAGCATTTATATTTTCATGTCAATTCATAGTTATTGGTAATTAACATAATTAAATAAAATTAAAATCAAACTATAAATTCAAGATCCATAAATTGATTAAACAAACGAACTATATATAGTATAAATATTAAATATAACCAGCCAAAAGATGACAATTTCAGCAGCCCCTCTATACTTCAACTGCATTGACAAGCGAATTTGACAAGAAATTTTCTCAAAAACTAAGAATAATAATAAGCAGAAACCAATAATTCTCATGCAATAATTATTTATAACTTCCATCGGCTGACTAATTAAAACAAAACATCTCTCTCAACTTGATGCAATTTTGCTTCGTTTGGTTGGTTTCTCATTCAAATCCAATATCCCTTCATATAGATAGATCTACTTGCTTAACTCTTCATCTCTTGTTACTAGTCGAATAAGTTTTTCTCTATTGACTCAATGAATTATAATAAAAGTAATTAAGTTTGGGAAATTTGACAACTTTTACATAAACCTCTTCTAATTTCATCACATTGGTTATACTTGACATGACTGGGTGACTTATATACATGATGAGTCTCTCCACCTATTACCAATTGGTTTTATATTGGATGCTTGACATGGTGTCAGATCTCAGGTCTGTCTTGTTGCCACCAGACTATGGCATTTAAATTGAAACAGAGATAAGACACTAATGAAGGTTGTTAGGGAAATTTAGGTGGATTTGAGGAATTTACTCGATATAGTAAGAAGCGTATGAGAATGATTCTATAATGGACGGAGACCATCTTTTTCAGTTTTAAATATATTGCTTATGCTTTAATTGATGATTGTACGAATTTAAGCTTAATTAATCCAATACTTTTTTAGCATAATTAATTAGAGTGGTGTTAGGCACTCCACAATCCAGACAATAATAATGATTTTGGTTTGTGAAAGAAAGAATTTGATCCCTTTTCAAGATCAATAAGCAGTGTATAGTGTGTTTTGTAATGGAACTTTGGTCCCCCACCCTTCCTTTCCCCTCTCTCTCTACATTTTCCCCCTTATCCCATTACAAATGAGAATTTGATTCTCTTTTTCTTCCTCTCTTTTCCTTTCTTTTCTCGATCTTAATATATTTAGTATTTTTTTTTCTCTAATGGGTTTTAAAGGGTTCATGTAGAGTCTAAAAACAATCAATACTTGTTCTAATTAATTAAATCAAGCAAGAGCCTCGTGTTAATTACATGGATGCAACAATTGTGTAATTAAGATTCCATATAATGAGAAAATGAGAACCCGAACAGATTCATTTTAGAAAAAAGTTTGAGGTGTTTATAAGCCTAAAGTTCTTTTATTTATTTATATAATTAAATATCTTCTGGTTTTTGCCTATGACATAACAAATTGTTCGTTTATACTACTATATATCTCAAAAGACAAGTGATAGAAGTCATGAAATGATGTCATAAGGAATTTTTAGTTTTGGTCCACTTTGTTACATGTCCCATCTTTTGGTTCTTCTTCCTAAATTATAATATATATAATTCCGTCTTTTAAAACAAAAAAAGGGATCTTATACTAATTGCATTCAGAGGTAAGGATAATATGGCTACGTTTAGTAGAGTGGTGCAGTAGCGGTGTGATTGACACTGTTTAGCAACGGTACAGATGAGATTATACTGTACAGATTAGATTACGTACTGTACAAATGAGATTATTAGAGCAGCGATTGAAACGAAGTTTACACTTAAACTCCATTTGGGTTCAAAACGGTGATGAAACAGTCAAACGATGGTGAAACGGTTACAGAAACATGATCTATATCAAGTAGTACTTGAAGATAGGGAAGAAAAAGATTATTTAAATTTGGTAATTGCACATTGCAAGTTTTTATGAAAAATTGTAGAGATTTATGCTCTACATATATAGCATATCAAATTTAGAGGATTAAGATACAAGAACCTAATGCTATAGCCTATGTCATTGATTTTTAACTAACATGTTTGAGAATTTCATAATTTGAACAACATCTTATGTATTATCCTTGAGTCATATGATGGAAATTTACAACATTAAAAAACCCATGTTTCTTTAAATATATAATATAAATGAGCAAATTACTTTGTAAACTTAAACTCTTTTTATCCCCTTCATTTAACCTCTCCCATGTTGAAAAATTTGTATGGATTCCCCAAGGTTGAATGGAAGTAAAATATACTCTTTTGATTCTTTGAAGCCTTGAAATTGAACTCACATTTGACAGAATCCCAATTGAAAATAAAAAGGCCAAAATGCAAAATCCACTAAAAATGCATCTTCAATTAGTAATGGAGATTGAAATACACGCGCCTCAAAGTGCTTAAAATACAAAAATTGTTCTTCTTGGTGGTAGTGTATGGTGTTCTATCAAAAATGTTCCCATCATCTCCAATCCCATCAACACAAACACACACAAGAGTCTATGTAGTCAGGGCTCTGAAGTCAATGCCCAATGCCACATATATCAATCTTTTTTTTTAATATTTCTTTAAAAAACTATCTATAGCACATTTTTGCATATTTTTTCATTTTCCTTTTCCTCCAAACCTTTGCCACAGGTGGCATAGATGCTAATGGCCAAATGAAATTCCATTTTCAACCAATACCCTTTTCTTCTTATAATAATCCCAAATCCCAATTACTTTTTTATACTAATTTTTTTTAATTTCTTAATTAATAAATTAATCTAAAATCTCTCTAACCCCAAAAGAAACATAGAAGAAGTTGAATACTATAAGAGATAGAGAGAGAAGTAAAATTAAAGGAGAGAGAGAGGGTGAAGAAAAGAGAATACACTAACCCCTTGTTGCTGCCACAACACAAGAAAACAAAAGAAATAAGCAACCCTCTCTCCCTTCTCTCATCAATCAAAGCCTTGTTTTTCACTCATCATCTCTTCTTCTCCTCCAACCAAACTAACCCCAAAAGTATTCCTACTTTCTTCCCTCTCTCTCTCTCTCTCTCTCTCTTTGAGGGTGGGGATTTGGGTTGTGGCTAAATTTTGCTAAAAATCAATGGAGAATTCAACAAGGATGCTAGTACAAGAGCACAGAAACAACAACAGCATCCCAATATCTCCATTAAACTCCCCACATAGTAGCAGCAATGGACACAACAACAGCATGAGCAGCAGCAATGGGGTTGTCCAAATTCACACCCCACCTTTAACTCCAATCCCAATCTCCAGATCTGAAACCAACCCTTACCCAACAACCTTTGTTCAAGCTGACACAACTACTTTCAAACAGGTTGTCCAAATGCTAACTGGTTCCTCAGAAACTGCTAAACAAGCTTCCTCTCCAAGACCTCCAACTCACCAACAACATCAACAACAACAACTAAACCAGCATCATCAACAAGATCCACCATTACCATCAAAATCATCTTTTCCTATTCCTCCCATCAAAACCAACTCCCCAAAAAAACAAAGTTTCAAGCTTTATGAAAGAAGGAACAGTAACCTCAAGAACAGTAGCCTCATGATCAACACTTTTCTTCCTTCTAGTGGCTGCAGTAGTTTTTCTTCACCCAGGAATAATAATAATTCTGAGATCTTGTCTCCAAGTTTGCTTGATTTCCCAAAGCTTGCTCTTACCAGCCCTGTAACTCCATTAAATGAAGACCCTTTCAACAAGTCTTCTCCTTCTTTAGGGAATTCTTCTTCAGAGGAAGATAAAGCTATTGCTGAGAAAGGTTTTTACTTGCATCCTTCTCCTATGTCAACTCCTCGAGACACTGAGCCTCAGCTTTTGCCCTTGTTTCCAGTTACTTCACCAAGAGTTTCAGGTTCTTCTTAAGAAAATTCGGAAAGAAGAAATTGTGGTTATGTAATTTGAGAGTGATTTGTGATCAAGAGGGTTAATGGGTTTTTGGCTAAATTTGAGTCAAAAAAAATTGGTAGAGGATCTTTCTTCAATTGTATGATTTGATCTCTCTCTTTGATTATGGTAAAGTTCTTCATTTTACCTTCTTTCCAACATCTCTAATTTTTTTTTCTTTTTTTTTGTTGGATTTCTAGACTAATTAATTAATCCTCCATAGATTCTATCAGAATTCTTCTTTTCAGTTTGAAGTGCTTGTGTTGGCTATGGAAACAAGCAAAGCCAAGGCCAAGTCAATTTACTTCTTTCCTTTCCTTTGTATTAATTGACCTAACAATGAAACTAATCTTTTTTCATTGTCCTGTCTTCCGTTTTTATGTATAATAAAATGCTACTATATTAGTAATTCAATTCTGTGTACAATCAAAAAGTGTAAGTCAGATTGTTAACTCTTTCTGATAAAAGGGTATATTGAGTTCTTGTCTCTGAGTACCTTCAAACTTCAAAACTATGAGTACAATTATAAGAACTTTAGCCCACTTGAATCAGTACAACCCATTTCAGTTCTTGTAAGAATGTTTATTTCTTTCTTTGAAATTTGAGTTTTGTTGCAAAAGCAGAAAGGAAAAGACTATTTTTTCAGAAAGTTAAGGGGGAAAAAAGGGTCACTTGCACAATGAAGACTTTTTGGCTACATTTAATAATGGACCACCATAATAATAATAAGTGTAAGAAGGATATCCAATCCATGTTGTTGAGTCCAATTACTAGTTGAAATGTTTTACTAGAAAAATGGGAATTTTAGAAAAATTTTTTGTTGGTTTGTTTGTAGTACTATGTAGTGTGCTTTGTCTTTGTAACTTTATTCAATCCCTCAGTATCCAAACTTAGGCCAGTTGTTAATTAATAGTTATGACAAACAAGCTTTTCTTATCATATAAAAATGGCCCACAAAAAGAGATGATCATAAAAAAAATAAAGATCAAACAAGATGTGACCATATTGGATCCTCTTAATCTTTTCACTTTTCTAACACCAAAATTTAAGTAGAAGGCAAGTTATTAAAGTAAAAAAAATATCTTCAAAAAATGAAAATATATTACAAATTAGGCAATACCCAAATTGCCAATGCTGCTGCTTCTTTTCTGCTGTTTCCCACATTTCCCTAACTGAAAACTTTCTTCTTTAATTGCTATTCTTAACTACCTCCACAAGTTTTAGTCTGGTTGATCTGTCTTGGCAGAACAGAAAGTGCAGTTAAGGTATAGTAGGGAAAAAAATATAGGGAAGGTTGGTAAGAAACTGTGAAGGAAAAGAGATTAATCACCCATATATATATTCTGTTACTAGTACTTGTTTCAAAGATGAAAAGAGAGCAGTCTTTGTCATTTAAAACTTTGATTTAGTATGCAATCATGCAGCTTGGGTTATTTATCCTTTTCTCAATTTTCTTTTTATGTTTTTCTTTGTTTTTAATTAATAATTTGCAGTCTTTTTCTTGACTTAGAGACATCACTACTACTACTCATCTGAGTTCTTAAGAAATGGGAACACACTAAGCAGGCAAAAGTAGAAAAGTAGGACTTTTGGTTATGATTTTGATTGAAAATGAAGTTAAAAGAAAAAAAATAACTAAAAAAATGCAGAGAAAATGTGAAAGACCTTTTCTTTTCTTTCCCTTTTACTTTGTCCATTCTTTGAATTCCAACAAGTTTCTGCACTTAGACAAAGAACTGCCAAAGTCCAAACAGTTCTCTTTTTTTTGGTTGATCCAGTTGAGATGCAAGTGGGTGTAATGTAACCTTTTTCACTTGCTTGACAAGGTAGGCTAAACTAAGTCTAGACATAGACAGAACAGTACATAAAAAATTATTTCCTGTTTTAAGGTTTTTGTACTGAAAAAACAAAAACATTTGTAAACAGTAGTAATTGGCAAATTGCATTGATTAGCCTGGCATTTAGTGCTTTTTATTTGGAAAGCTGAATGTTTCAGAGAAATTTTATATGCCATTTCACAGCTGTATTAGATGTTAGTTGATCTGTTATAGATTTTCAAATTACTCCACCTTTCTTTATCACCCTTTTGCTTCCTATTCATTTTTCTTGCATTGTTGGTAATTAAGAGAGACAATGGGAAGAAGCAAATTGATTGAATGAGAAACAACAATTGATGAATGGGTTGAAAAAGTTTCTTTTGATAGTTGACCGGAAACAAATTCCATTTTAGTATGAGTAATGCTACTTGTCTCATCAATTTATGTATTACAATCTTCTCTTCCGCGCGTAGCGTAATTATCAATATACAATCACTAAATCCTAACATAATAATAAATGTCATAAATTTTAAGACTTACCCTATGCTAGGGACGTGCATGATAAATTAGTTTTTCCTACTATAAATGATGGAGAAAGAAAAACTTTATTTTCTTTCCTAACAATGATTTTCTCCATTCATAAGATTCGAAATCCGAGATTTTATATAAAAAAAATTACGTAGTTTTTTCACCAATAAATGATGGAGAAAGAAAAACTTTATTTTCTTTCCTATAGTTTTTCTCTCCCTCCCTAAATTTCCCTTTCGCCTACTTGGTTACTCCGACAAAACATGAAACACAAGTCAGGCAAATCAGACATGAAACATCAACATCATCGGCCATGCAAAGATTTAACTCAAATATGATCTTTCGTTATGACATCTAACCGAATCCTTTATGGTGAGACAAATGTGCCTTTGATAATCGATGTTAGGTTTTGGTTGCTCCAGAAAAGTTAAAGACTCGAGTTATTTCTCTATACCTGCATTGGTATGGAATGTTTCGAACTTTCATGACTTCCAGAGCAGATATTTTAGGGTTCATCTTCTGCAAGTACAACACCATCAATCATCATTCTTTGAAACATTTAACATCAACATCATCACACATGCAGAAGTTTAAATGGGTTGCAATGTTTGGTAGAGATCTCCTTAGATCCTTCGCAGGTGAGAAAATGCGCCCACACGCGACATTTTAATGTCTGAGATTGAGACCAACCTATATCAGTTATTGCTTCAACAAGACTACCTGCAGACTACTCAATGTTATAGCATAATATTACCGGTCACCGGTAGGGAAATAAATTATTTCCTTTGCCTAATATCTTCAATATAGTCACTAGTTAGAGCATGGATCAAGCAAGAACTTGGATAGATTCGAAACAAATTAACTGGTACCAACAGATACGCGAAAAGGATTGTCAAGAAAACCAAGATTTATTGCATCCGAAAATCATTTATTGTGTGCATAGAGTGTTACAGTTGATATTATTACAGAAACACAAAACTTCTATCACATCTCCAAGAATGAGTTGATAGTCTTGAATCCATGGTTCTCCGGAAGAGGACCATTTCCTGGCCGGACAGAGATTACCACCTCCAAACCTAAGGCATGGATAAAGATGAAAACATTAATAAACAAATTGTATATATATTCCAACATAAGAGAAGAAAGAAAGAATATGAGAAACAGTATCACTAATTTTGCAAGAGGTTTCAGAAACATAAGCCAGGAACAGACAGGGTTAGTAGACACTGGAACAATATGAACAAGTTGAACCGAATGATTATTTTCATCAGGCGGTCACAGGTGAATTAAATTATGAACAGAAAGATACCTGCAGCTTTTGCAGCCGTAGCTTCTTGATATACATCAGTCACAAAAAGTATTTCAGATGGCTTATTAACTCCCAAGGACTCAGTGATTTCAACATAACTGCGTGTTTCTCTTTTGTTTCTGAAAGCAAAGACCGTGAAAGTAAAATTAGATGCCACGTTGAGTTAAAATTCAGTGTTAAGCAAAACAATATTCAAGTATAGAAGCAAGCGCAAACTAACAAACTTACCCCACGGCAGTGTCAAAAAATCCAGACAAATACTTTCTCAAATCGCCAAAGGTTGTATTGCCAAATATAAGCCTCTGAGCCAACCTGCTACCGCTAGAATATATGTATACCTGTTGTGAAACGAGAAAGGAGTGATTGACATTGACAAGAAGTTAGGGGAGTATAGATCCTTTTGGAAAGGGATAGGAGCAATTTAAAAGGTGAAACACTAATTAAACTCATCCCAAGGATGCTTCAGTGTCTCCTCGTGGATATATGTATGTCTTATCAGAAATATTAGAAAGTATATAAAGTCCTATGCTAACAGCTGATACAACTTTACGACCAGCAACATGGTCGTGAACATGCATTAACTGGAATTTGGAAATAGTGAAGTTAGAATAAAGAAAATAACCTTCACACCCAATGCATGCCACTTTTCAAGAGCTTCTGGTACATCATCGAAAACCACTCCTTCCAGCTCATTGTTCTCAAATCCAGTTCGCCATATATGACCCTATTTAGCTTCATATTAGCTTTATCCCAAAGATAAGCTCCAAAAAATGTATTTTCTTTAGAATTCACATTTGCTTACTTGCAATTGCTTTAAGGCAGTGATCTTTCGATCAGCTTTTATCATTCCTTCTACATTAGCAACCAAAGCTGCAATCACAGCTTCTTTTCCCGCATCCTCTGAAGGGATAGGCACCGCACCAGGAACACCTTGCTTCAAGTCTTCTTCAACCTGAGAAACATGTCATGGATTTAATACAGACATATCACTAGGAGTCAATCTGGAGTTCTGGACATCCATGGTTGCTAACCTATAAGGCCAAACCTACTACTGTAACGGGGAAAGAAATTCAGAAATTCTGTTCAATTGCCTAGCTATCATTTCCAGTAAGAAAATCTATCAGAAGCTGTGATCTCAGTGAAACATAAATGGAAGTCTAAATTTTGTAGTTTCCAGTACTAAAGAACAGGGGTGCCAAGTATGATTTCAATCCAATTTAGCATCTATAGACAATAAGATTTATAGTATATATTTGACAGTAAACTTATTGAACCACTCTTAAAATCGATTTTCCCTCTAAAACATTAGAAGCAAGTCCCTTGAGAAAGCAAAGCAACCAATTTGTATCCAGATGCCAGCAGAACATGATGAAAGGTTCAGAAGTCCAAATAGGAATCTTACTTGAGAACGCAGCAACTTAATATCATCTTGGGTTTCAGCAGAAGCATATGTTGCAGACAAATGCCTTTCAACATTGTTTCGGGCATAGGGAAAGAGAACCTCTGTTACAAATGAGATAGGAGTTGTAGTTCCTTCAATGTCAAGCACAATGCAACGCTGCAACAAAAAAGGAAAAAAATGAAGGGTGAGAATGTATTTCCTATGAACGGAACAATCTTCTTTTGCATTAAAGCAGCCAGAGCCTACCAAAATGCATTGACCCATTCACATTAAAGAGTAAAGAAACAGTTCACCATTTAAAGAGTCCTCTATATTTGCTAAAAAGGGAAGGGAATATATATAACTTGCTTACAGGAAATGGCTCGATTTTATAATTTGAATCCACTGTACCAGCCTTTGTTGACACATTCATCCTGCCATTGACACCTGAAACTCCTTTAACAGTCTGAATGGGGCCATGTTCTGGAGTGGACCAGTCTAACCCTACTTGATGAAGTTTAATAGCAGCATCAAAGAGGTAATGGTAACATTCAGCCTGAAACAGTATGACAGTGCTGAAGTAAGAGAAACAATATAGACAGTAAAACATGTAAAAACCTCATATTGCTAAGGAGAAGCATCAACTTGTAGCTAGCTTAATGAGGTGAGTGACAGTGCAATAAAGTCTTTTTTTTATTCTTTTCATGTTTGCTTTCACATGTATGTAAAATTCATATTATACGAGTATGTACC
This sequence comes from Corchorus olitorius, assembly GCA_001974825.2. Taxonomy (NCBI): domain Eukaryota; kingdom Viridiplantae; phylum Streptophyta; class Magnoliopsida; order Malvales; family Malvaceae; genus Corchorus; species Corchorus olitorius. The sequence continues at coordinate 10,889 of AWUE01019485.1, forward strand.
CTTCATCTTTGCCCCAAACACACCCTATATATATACTACATGCCAACATTATCAAAGTTCAACTTCAACATATATAAGCAAACATTAAAGCCATGAGAGGGAGAGAGAGAAGCTCCAGACACATTCCAAAAATTTCAACAGTTTGAATGAAAATATTTCTGTCAGTTCCACAAACCTGAGTCTTCGCACTGATCCAGGAGTCTCCCCATACATAAATGCCATGATTGCGAACAAGCACAGCAGTGGTCTTAGGATAGGCTTCTATCTGGAAAACATTAATGTCAACTTCAACTTAGTGAAGGCAATCTTATACATGGATATATTCAAGCAAAATGTGATAAAAACAAATGGAATATGTTAAGGCATGCAAGTTTGCATTATTAATTGTAGAAAGTTTTAACATCATTCATTCTATGGGATATTGGATTGACACTTTCTAGTTCTACACTGAAAGACCAATCTTTCTGGTTCAAGGAAACCTTTCTATGCCTCCATTACCAGTTGGCAGCAAATTATCAACTTCAACAAAGTGACATCGGAAAATGGACATATTATCCATTCTGATCTAAAAAAGTGGCACCACAAATAGACATATAGGAACCTCTTAAGGAATTCATCAATCTTATTCAACTACATGAATGTTTTACGATCCACATCAAAGACCATCTCATGATTCATACAAAGAGATAAAAAGCAAAGAAACATACAGCTTTGGCAAGGGAATCTGTTAGCTCATTTTCATAGGCTGTGTTCTCGATTATTGGAATCACAAGTTCATCATAGTAACCATGCCCTTGAATTCCTTTGATCATTTCCATATGAGTGATCTGCAAACATTTAAAAGAGATAATGTAAATCAATCACTGAATGAAAGAGTACACAGATGCGTACAGTGAAGAATGAAGTTAAAACTGAGAAAAGAGAGAGAAGGCTAGAAGCACACTCTAGAAGAAAATTTTGACCGTCAAACCAAACACTTACACGAAACTCTTTTGAAGATGGATTGATCATCGTAACAATACAAGATTCCATCCCATGACTGTGGATAACAGCTCCAGCATTACGCATGTGATATGCCTGAACAAGGAGGGGAAAATATATTTATAGAGAAAAATAGAGCCCCAACTATATTAAGCAGAAAGAGCACCAATTACCCACACCATAACAACAAAATGATCAAGTATCATGCTCATTTTCATCATAAAACTGATTGACTTCAAAATTCAAGCTAAAGGGGGATATGACGCTATAAAGTAAAACAAATTATAACAGCCTGCTATACTAACAAATATTCCAATATCAACGAAGTATATCATATCATAATTACAAAAGTAAACTAAATCTCACATATAGATTAAAACAATGTTCATTTCAAAGTACATATAGTACTTACCTTCATGAAAAGGGGAGCACAATCTGAACACTTGGGAGGCTTATGAGGGTATGGCTTTGGAGAAGGTGAATATACAATCCCCCCATCTCCTGATAATATATACATGTCCTCTGGTACCATTCTCTCCTTTTGAACACCTATACAAAACCAAGTCACAACTCACAAGCCCATGATTGAGCTATGCCAGAGGAGAAACTGACAGTAACTTTTAGAAAGCAACAACTTATTTGGGCTTCAAAAGCATATACCAAGTAGCCAAAAAGCGATAAAAGGTAAGAAATTTTTTAGCTAGATTTACCAGTCCTAATAAAACATCTCAGGGGGGAAAAGGCCATTTGCTTGAATAACTGGTGCTCAACAGGCAACAACCAAATTGTATAGTAATACAAATAAGCCAGTCAAAACAGCAACAGCAATGATATCAAACAGCTTAGATTAATATGAAAAGCACATATTAGAGCTTGAATAATATACACCAGAAGCAAAGGAAACCAGCAAAGAGAACATTTTCACGAGAATAACAACTAATAGAACAATCAACCCAGAGAATACAGTTGACTCATTTGAGCCTAGATATTGAACACCAATAAGCTAAAAGAAGAAGATGAAAGAAATACATTGAGCTAAAACAATAACAAGCTTCAACATCAAAAAACCCCAAACTAAGCATAAGAAAAGAAGACAAGTTTGCGCTTGCACAACAAAAACCCAGAAAGCAAAAGCTATAGATTGTACTAAAATAACAAAAAACCAATATTGAATTTCCAAATTAATCATCAAAAACACAACTTTGAGCTTCAAAAACAATAACCAGGAGTAAAAAAAAAGAGCAATTTAATCATAAAATGGAAAGGTTCAATATCAAATATCCAGAAGCCAAAACAACAAAAACAATGGAAAATCAAACAACAGAAGGTGATTGATTGAGAAATAGGTACCAGAAGGGGACATGACGACGAGCTGCTGAGCCTTAGGGATACAACTATCATGGACTTTCATGGTGATGCTTCCACCGGTCCCTGAGACCCATCCAAGATTATAGAACTGGCGGCAAAGCTCAGATATCAGAGTCTTCGTTTCCTTCACCGCTTTGCTCTCTAAATAAGCTTGTGAAATACTCCCCATCTTCAAGCCCCCGTTTACTGCCACTGCTGTTGGAACAGCCATTGCCAAAAGAAAACCTCCCCTTATATATAGTCAGAGGAATAATTGAACAAGGAGAATCTTTTTAATTAAAATAAAAGAAAAAAAGAAAAGAAAAGTAGAGTTTTGCGGAAGCCTTTTAAAAAATGCCCATTAAAAGAGTAAAGCTTTGGGCTTTATCTTCAAGATTTCAACAATGTTCATAGATTGAGATGAGACAAGACAAATTTCTGTTGTACAATTTTTGTTTTGATTTGTTTAAGGTAAAGATTGAATGACCCACTCTTTTAACAGCGTGGGTCTTCACTCTGGAACCAAAGTTTACACCTTGAACTGTGTGACTAATGGCGGCTTTGACTGAGGAGTTCAAGATTTTTACACGTTTTTGAGGAATGGAATTTGGTTGCTTTTGCGGGTCAAATTATTATTAGTGGAATTTATTTTACGTAGGGAATTTGATTTAGTATTTAATGAGTGTGATTAATGAGGAAAATTTAATTTTTGGAAGTGGCAAGTTTCATGAGGAGAGAAGGCAATTACTATTATTGAAGTCTTGGACCTTTGTTTAACAATTTGTAGTGTGAAGTAATTTGTGGTTTTTTGTATTAAAGGTTAGGTTAGTATTGGCTCGAAATTAAACTTTTTTTTTTAGTTTTATTATGACTAATCCAAATTCGATTCGGGTCGCACACTTGAATTTAGTGAGTGAGTCTACTAATGTGAGATTCGAATTGAGAGTATGAAATGTTAAGATCAGCAAATCATAAATATATTCGTAGAAGATCAACCTACTCTCATACCTTAATCTGAATAAATTTAAATTACTGTCTCAACTAATTATTTGTTAAATTTTAAGTACAAGAGGGAGCATTACGATTCAAAAATAAGATATCTACCCTATTCCCCACACACACCTCAATATTTGTTGAATTTTGAATTTTCCTACTTTTTTATTTTTTTGAATTTTCCTACTCTAGGGCCTTAAGGCCAAATGTGACTACGGGCCGTGGAGAATGTCCAGGCCCAAGTAAAGAAATTTAAACACAATTTAGATAGTCCAAAAGTTTTTGGCAAAGTGGGCTGTAGCCTCTAGGCCTAAAAGGCTAAAACCCTTGCCATGAAAGTAAAAACATTAAACCTTGTCAGATCAAAACCCAAAGCAAATCAAAACGGGAAAAACCCTACACTTTTTTTTTTCTTTCTTCATCAAATGAAACCGAAAAACCATTGATAAAGAAGAGAAAAAGAGGGGCAAAACCCAGATCCTAAAACCCTTTTCTGGCAGCCATGAGAAGAGCCCTGTTGAGAAACATTTCACTCACTACACGCAGTCTTGTTCGCTCTTATACCGAAACAAACCAAAAACCAGTTCACTCACTCACCCAACTCGCGGCCTCAAGTCGTTCTCGACTCAGGTTCTTCTCTTCCGAGTCGGATTCTCCCGATGATTTGAAGCCGGAGCCAGTGTCTGTATCCACTTCATTAGCACAGGCTCAAGTCAAGGATGTAGCTTCGGAGGTTGAGGATGTGAGTACTAAAGGTAAGAATTGGATTGAAAATGATCTGATTTTGCGTTCCTTTTGGCAATTTTTGTAGTATGTTTGTATCTATGATGAGAAAATGAATGAAAAAGTTTGATGCTTTTTCATTAATTTGGTCAATTTGAATTGGTTTGTTGTGTTGTTGTTCTTAGTTTTCTGTAAGGTTTAAAATCTGGGTCCAAGGATTTTAACTTTTGTTATTTTTTTTCCTTCATTTCCATTGACAATTGTTTCTGAATATTTATGAGACGTTTACTTGGGTAATGAGGAATGCCAGAGAAAATGAATGGAAGCATTTTGTTTGTATGTTTTTTGGTTGATGAAAAGGGCAAAGCAAGTAGTTGTTTGTTTCTGAATCATGTAAAATTTGACTTCTTTTAGTTCTTTGATGTCAGAGCTGAAAGATCGCATTGATAAGTACATTAATGGGGATGAGGAGGCACTCCCCGGAGTTCTTGAGGCTATTTTGAAGCGGAGATTGCTTAATAAGCATGAAGAGTCAGATGATGAATTGATGGATAAAGTGACTATGAAAATGATGGATGGCGATGATGCGACTAATGGAAAAATTGAATCAGATTTTGAGGCGTTGTACTCAACTGATGAAGAGATTGATGATCTGTATAACGCTAGGGATATAGTGATGGAGAGGATGGCTGATGATGAGTATTTTAACATGGATGAGAAGAAGTGGGATGCGATGGTTAAGGAAGCCGTCGATCATGGATATCTTAAAGACACAAGGGAGTGTGAGGAGATTTTAGAGGACATGCTTAGCTGGGACAAACTCCTCCCAGGTTTGTCCTGATTATAATATACATATCATCATATGTCCTTTGGATTTAAGGCTCTCTTGTTCGCTAAAATACTGAATTCTGTACTGTCTATGATTGACATGTGAATCTATCTCACCCTCTCCTATTTTTTAATTTAACTGCTAATATCTGTTTTTATCTACAACTAAAATACTTTAGAGATGTTAAGATTTTCAATCCATTTTTATGAGATGATCTATGGTAACATTTTGAGGGCTTTTAGGTATAGTGCAACAGCTAGGTTGGATTTGTTAAAATTGCTTTAGATTATCATTACAAGGTTGTCTGAATACATGCTTCCTTGCAAGCAAAGCACCTCTAGCCTACCTCAAAAGTTGATTCCTACTCAATTCGGAATTGTGTATGCATTTTCTGAACTATTAGCCACTATTTGGTTTTTGATGAAATTACCTCTAAATAGATTACTCTTAGATGCTTATTATGTTGGTGGCAATGTAGTGTTGATAAATGGGGTATGACTGTAGACTCAGATTCTTTTTGAATGGATGTTTTCCAGCTATGATTTACTTTATGTTGGCATGATCAGATGAGATGAAGAAAAAGGTGGAAGAAAAATTTAATGAGCTAGGTGATATGTGTGAAAGAGGTGAGCTTGAAGTTGAAAAAGCATATGAACTCTTCAAGGAATTTGAGGATCAGATGGTCATGGAATATGGAAGGATGATGGAAGCTGAGGGCCCACCCAAGTTTGACGAGACTGCTGTGCCAGACACAAAAAAGAACTCAGATGACCCACCTGGTGAAGGGCCAATCCTTAGGTGGCGAACACGGTGTGTCTTTTCTGCTGGTGGTGATGCATGGCATCCCAAAAACAGAAAGGTAAAGATGTCTGTTACAGTGAAGGAGCTTGGGCTTTCGAAGCATCAATACCGTCGGTTAAGAGAGCTTGTTGGGAAGAGATACCATCCAGGAAGAGATGAGCTTACAATTACTAGTGAAAGGTAATAAAATTGCATTTTTCTTTCCATATGACATGTGCCTCCTTTCATCTTTCTTCGTCTCTAAATTTGCCCAAGTAATCTTCTAAAGCCCAGCATCATCAGTGCTTTCTAGAATTGAAATATAAATGACTTCTTAAGTAAGCAGTTCTGACTATGCAAATCTGTTAATATGCCTTGGATGTTGTGCCTTAATAATCATTAAGTGGCAATGTTTCCCTCAATATTGTATGTTCAGAGAGGATTGATATAATATCTATACTGGTTGTATTTTGCACTTCTGTTTCCTTAGGCAGCTGTTAAATCATTTATTTATTTTCCAACTTCTTAGGTTTGAACACCGTGAAGAGAACAGAAAAGATTGCCTTCGAACACTCTTTTCTCTCATTGAGGAAGCCGGTAAAGCTAACAAGATGGCGGAGGAAACTCGTGCTTCATATGTTAAGAACAGACTTAGAGCCAATCCAGCCTTCATGGAGAGATTGCATGCCAAGACTATGAAATTGCAAGCATCTAGTACTCTGAATGCATGAGGATTTCATCTGCAATAGTTGGCTTTGCTGTTCTCAGAAAATTCCCCAAGGCATACTAACCTCGTTCTATGGATTCATACTCCTTTGCGATGAAGTTATGAAGAGGTTGTTTTTGAAGCAAATTGTCACTGTATTTTTTGCAGGCAACCATGTATTTTTCTTATTTGCAAATTTTGCTAATCAATCTAAAAGGTCTTCCTTTCTTTCAAATAGCAATAAGATAAACTCACTTGGATGTATCTGTTTCAATTTATTCACTTTTCCTTGCTGTTTTCAGTTTGTTCCATCTATTTTGCTTTGTTTGGATTGGGGCATTTCTAAAAGCAGGGGTTTATCTATTTTTTGGACCTTCCAATCCATAGATGGAGGGGAAAAGAAAAATCAAATATCACCATTAATGAGAAAAAAAAATGAAATTGTTTTCATGATGTATGAAAATATATGCAATGTCTTTAACCAGAAAAATATGTGCAATACTGCAATGTATATTATTCATTTAGTAGAAAATTTCATGATTCTTAAATTTTTATGAGTATTTGGGCCAAAAAAAATTTATAAATTCCCAAAAATAAAAACAATGGAGATCACCTCACAAAAATATAAAAAAGGAGGTGTTTGGTTACGGATATTAACTATCCTTTAGCCAAAGCTTATCCAGAACCCAGAATAAACCCTCAATATCAGTAGAAAAGAAATGAACTTTCTTTAAAACATTATCCAACGGACGAATACCAATATTTGCCTTCTCTTTCTCTTGACAGGCAGCCATGGCCAGAGGACCCCAAAAACTGATAGAGAGTGTGAAAAAATTTGCAGATGAGAAATACAAGTTCGTCACAACTAAATATAGGGATGAAATTATTGACATTTTGGAGTTCCCAATCAAAGTGGTTTTCTCTCCTTTCACCCTTGCCTTTGACATTGTTGGCTCTGCTCCTCGTGGCTTTGGCATCCCTGAGTTTATCTCCAAGCTCTCCTACACTTCTGTTATGGTAAGTTTTCACTTCTTCAGGCTTAATTCTTGTCCTAAATTGGGTTGTAAGTTTTTCTTCATTTTATGGGTTGGTTTATTCTTGTTTCCTGTAGTTATAAAATTTGCTGAAAATGGGTAATTTTTGCAATCTGTTAAAAGTTTTAATCTTTTGGTTGAAAGTTTGGTTTTTTTTTCCTCTTTAATTTTTGGTGCTTAAAATTTGATGCTATCTCTCCATTTGGTGAAACGGCTAGTTTGGTCTTTAGTGATTATTCCAAAGTTATAGAAGAGGAACCTAGAATTCATTGGTTTCATTTTTTTCTCATTGGCTAATTGCAGGCTATCGCTGCTTTTGGAACCTACGATATTGCATCAGATCTGGGAAAGAAGTTGATATGTCAAAGGTATATTTTGGTAGCCTTTTAGTTATATACTGAATTCTGCTCATGATAAGGTAAATTCTGATTTCTTAGAACTTATGGCATTGCAATGTGATGCTTTAATTACTGTTACACTTAAGATTTGTTATCTTAATGGAGAATATTGATTTTGATATTTTCGTTGAAGCAAAAACTTGTTTGATGTTTTGGGGTATGTTTAACATTGACGGTTATAAAAGGAGCACTGACTTTTTACACGCACACACCACAAGTCTGTCATTCATCATTTTGATGAAGTCGATCTGAGTCTGAAAGAAAGCCAACTTTTAGTTTAAAAGGTTATACACCTATGATTTATACTTTACCTTATTTACACAACCGTCTTGAAGTTGCAAAATTGATTATTACTAGCTTGCTCTATTATCGATAACTTGAAATTTAAAATGTGACTTTAAATGTTTTCTGATATAAGATTGGTTTCTGAAGTTCAGGAATTGTCGGACCTGCAATGGATGGCAGGCTTTGCGGTGTGCTATGTGCAAAGGATCAGGGAAGGTGCACTTTCAAGTGAAAAATTACACCTTGAGAAGGTATATTAACCTCTGGTCACTTTTTTTCCTAATGTAAACCAGTAACCATGTAATCTACTTATCTTCTTCGCCATTCCCTTCCATGGATTGGCATAGACCAAGTAAATGGCAAAAGGTTTATTGAGCTTGGGCACAATAGAGTTTCATAAAGGCACATTAGGACCTAGGCTTGTTTAGTTGTGTCATGTGTGTGTTAGTATTTGGAGATTGAATGCTTATGATCTTAACTTTGTTTATGTAGCCAATTGTCAATATAACTCAACCTATAGTGAATGATGATTGTTCTATCATTAATTTTCAATACTTCTCTGATTTTCTGTAGTGGGGAAAAGGCAACTGCTGAATATATGGCAGATGCTATTGCTGATAATCGAGCAGAGTTGGTGCACTTTCCATCCACCATTGATCTCAATACACCATTGCCATCTAAAGACTGCCCAACTTGTGACGGAACGGTGAGGCACTTCAAGATATTTGATCTAGTTTCCCTGTCTTTCCTTTTTAATCTTATTATCATCCTTCATTAACAAAATTTCTTAACTGGATGATTTTTGGATTTTGATCCTTGGCTGAAACTTTTGTTGTTACAGGGAGTAATGCACTGCCCTGAATGCAAGAACAAAATACAAGTCAGGATCTCTGCAGATGATGTGAGTTGCTCTGTGACTTTTTAGTGTAGGGTGTATTTGGTCTATTACATTATGTTAAATTTCCTATCTTGGATAAACAAGGCATTATAAATTTGATTGCTTTTGTCTTTACCACTATTCTTGAAATTTGAAATTATTGCAATGACTTTAGAACCGCCGTGCATTGTCAATTCTGAATAACATAATTCATCAATGCTGGAAAGAGGTTCAACATGCTAAGCCTTTAACAATCTGTCATCTTTAACAGATTCTTGGCCCTTTATATTGAAGGAAGAAGGCTGTTAATGCTTCTGTGAACAATACTAGAGCTAAGAGTTTAAATCATTTGAAATTGTAGTAAATAGACGGATGAAGAAACCATAGTTGATATAGATTTTTAACTGCATATCTTTGAAACTTTCTACAACCCTTATTCTAATTGATATTCACATCTGCTAGTATTTTACTGTTTCTTGCTTTAAATGCCTATGTTGGCCATCCTTTAATTTAGCATACCTTTTGCAGATAATGGAACCTCCATGGAAGGCTTGTAATGTCTTAAGAAAGATGGACTATCCATATGAGGCAAGTATCATTTCATATACCTCCCTATCTTTTCTTTTTAATTTTAAAGCTGGCAGAGATCATTTCTGTGTTATAGAATAAGATCAGATGGTTCTCTACAGTCATTATACAATGTCACTAAAATACCAACAGAGTCTTATCACTGTATATATACCGTATCTAATATCATTACTCAAGATCCTAGAATTGTCTCCTTAGATGACTATTTATAAAATGGTTCGCTCCTTTTTTCTCATTTAATTGGATATTTTCTGGTAATATTTACTGTTTCAGCACATAGTTCACAGCATGAAAGACCCTAGCATTGCTGCATTTTGGTTGCTTACCCTCCCTCAGATTGTGGGTGGGTTTGAGTATGATGATGACGTGAAGCAGAAAATATGGTGGCAATACAAGGTATTAGCATTTCTGATCTCACCACTCATCAGAAATTTATCTTCATGTAAAATTTATGAGATTGTCTAGAATCCTATATGATGAATGGCTAGCATTTATGAGATGTATGATCTTGCTAATCATCTGAAATCTTATCTTCTTCATTACATAGCTTTTGTTATTAGCTAGTGAAAGTATCTTTAATTTCATCGAATGCACTTTGTTAAAAAAAACTTTTGTTGCATTCTCCTAATTACTTCAATTTCTCTTGAATTTAGGAATCTATGCGATACGATCAACTTCGAGATGTGGTGGCCAAGCGAAATCCTGGCTGGGAGCATTTGCAGGAAGTAAGATTATGTTAATATTAAGCACTATGATTCATGCTTGCTAATTATAGATGATTCATTTTTCTTGGAATGGTCATAATGTGAATTAATTGAACACCCACAGGGCTTGATTGCCATAGATCCTGTTCGTGCAAGGGAGGACCCTGTTGTAGTGAAAAATGTCCCTTATTACAAGGCCAAGAAGGCATTGGAGGCAGAAGTAATGAAACTTGATCCTCCTCCACGGCCACAGAATTGGGGTGTGAGTATATGTTTATTCATATATATATCATCTGTTAGAAACAAATTGTAATGACAATAAAGGGACTAACAGCGGAGTATTTGCAGAACTTGGAGCTTCCCCTAAACGCATCTTCCTGGACTGAAGATGACCTTAAAGATCCAGCAAAACTATATGAAATGACTGTTCTTCTTAATGCTCAAAGAGAAATTGCTGATAAACTTTTAGATGCTCAGTGGGAAACCAAATGGCGTCAAGAGAAGGTTAGGAACTTCAGATTCATGCATTTCAAACGAAAAAGGACTGTTTTATTTCAGCGATTCATTTAGTTATATTTTTTAAGTAGTTAAGTTGTGAAAATAATGGTTCTTCATGGCCTGTCCCTGAAAGAGTTGAGAAGGAAGGTCAACCTTTAATGTTCTGATTTGTTTGTTGGAAAAGCAGGATGTAGGATTCACATTGCTTCAGTTGAGACCCTAAAGTTTCTACCCAAAGGCAAAATGATTTCCTGCACCTCACACATGTAGCCATGCTAACATCCTTGTACCCTGCACAATCTCACAAACAAAAACACATGCATGTTGCATGGTTAAGTCTGAAATTGTCTCCAAGTGCACATATAGGAGCATGTAGTTTACAGAAAACATACAGTACATTTAACTCGTGTTATTTTAATGCTTTTCCTCTTTTCTTTTAGAACTGCTTCCCCGTCTCTATAATTGATTTAACTTGTGTTATTTTATCAGACATAATCGCTTTCATAGCCAATATTTTCGGTTCATCAACTTTTTGATATTTGGTTTTCAGTTAAATGAGATGTTGGAGGAGAAAGTGCGTCCATACATTCAGAAGATTGAGAATAGTGTGCTTCCTCAGCCAATTGTAATACGACCACAAAGTCAAAATCAAAAGGTTCGAACTTATTTTCTTTCTTCACTTACAAATGTTGTGTAATTATGTGAGCTTGATAAAATTATGATATCCCTTTTCTTGGCAAGAAGATCTCGTTATTATGCTACTTAGATTGCCTGTTTAGATACATAGTATGACATATTGTAACCACAAATATGCCAGAGGGGCATGAAGCCTGTGGATCAAAAACTAAGTGATGTATTTTGAGACATACCATATGGAATCAAGGAGGAAGATATTAGTGATCTTATGGCTATAGGCTTTGAGAACCCACCAAAATTCACACTAGCTTGATATTAGGTTCAACCTAGATATATATTCTCAATGGCTATGCATCACAATCCTTAAATAGTCTAAACTTTAGTTGCTATTTATCCTGCGTTGCTTATTTGAAGTTTTGGACACTAGCAATGCAGCCTCTAAGAGATAGGATCCTGCAAAAGCTTATTTGGGTTATAGCAAGCCCATTTTGATACAAATAATTTAGCTTCAACATGTTAAAAGTCTTTTACTTTGCGTTGACATTTTAATTGCAAGGTGTTAATGTTGGTAACTTGTGCTTATGTTGCAGAAGGCTAGGCGAAAGAGATGGTTATTTTTCTAAATCGTCTCACCATTTTTGTATCGGCTCTTAGCAGTTGCTATGTAATCTTACCCAGCTGTAAATTTTGATCTAGGCATGAATAGACATGAACATTATACAATGTATGCTTTCTCAACCCCCATGGATTTTCCAATACTTGCAGTGTTTTGTTTCTGTAAACCATTGATTATTGATTTTGATAATGATAAGTGTCTTGTCCCTTAAAATAATCAGAGGAATAGTTGTTCCAAAAGCTTTATGACAAAGTCTTCAAATCAATTTCTCTAGTCAAGCTTACCCTTAACGTGAATAACCTGCCTGACAAATGGGATAATAATGGGGACCTTTTCTTTCACTTTAGGACAATAATAATGCAGAATGTAAGACAATATGGAGAAGATGGAATCCTCCCTCCCTCTAGCTGAAACTTACCTGAATGAAGAATTTTTCCTCGAGTCAAAATGGTTAAAAGGTTGAAATTCATCAAAGAAAGTTCTCGAACCGAAGTTTACCTGAATGAAGAAAGAAATTTTCCTCGAGCCGAAATGGTTAAAGGTTGAAATTCATCTAAGAAAGTTCTCGAGACTCCCCGCTCTGTTAAGTTGGTCCCTTCCCTTAGTTCCCAATCCCATGTATAAATAATAATAAAAAAAATAAAAAAATTGGAGATACATTTCCGGTACTCGATGAGTGTTAACCTCACCATAAATTCTTAAATAGGGATGGGTCAATATAGAGATAAGAAGTCTTTAGGGAACTTGACTCAGCCTTCAACAATGCCCATTTCTTAGAGCCAAGCCAAATGAATTTTGCCTCAAACTTGAGTAATTCATGGGCTATTTGAATAGACAAAAAAACAAGTTGTGTTTCAAATCTTGAATTATGATGATTGATAACGAAGGTGGAAGATGAATTAAAACTCACATGGCGTAAAACAGAAGGTAAAAGTTGCCAAGCTTTTTCCTCAGTCTACTGTTTTTTTTTTTTTAATGCTTTGTAGTAAAAGTTTCCAACAAGCATTAATTGAGACGAAACGTTGATTTGGGTTCCATCCTGACGAAGAAAAAGGGAACATAACAATCGTAAACACACACAAACATGAACATCAACATAACAAAACACTTTGCCGACACAACACATGTCCCCAATATAATCCAAATCAAATCACTTTCGGAATTTCACAAAAAACTTGTGAATTACTATTCGGCTAATATTACATTAACTTTTCTTTGACTTTAAAAAAGTATATATATACTATTTCAGAGAAAACAAAACTCTTATTATTAGTACTACTTGTCGACATGGAATTGTCAATTTTTGGTTGACGTGGATGAATTGAGCAATCTCCAGCACTTCCTTCTTCTATATATATTTGTCCCCATACCATACGTGACAATATATATATTATCTCTTTTTTTCTTTTCTTTTTTTAAAATAATTTGGTCATTCTTGCTTTTCATTTGTTGTTGATTGATGAACATGGGACTATTTTTGATGGAGAGTTTCTTATGAAAATTCCGTTTTCGACCAGCCACGTGTGGGGAAAAAAAAAAACCCCATTTGATTAATTTCTCATTTCTAAACTTCAAATTGAATGGATAATAATAATTTATGTATAGAATTGATGATCTGCAATTTGAGGCTTAAGAAGATAATGCTTACATTTCTAATGATAAGTACATTTTAAGAGAGAGAGGGATTGACGTGGCCAATTTTGTTTTGATTTTACTTTTTCTTAAGATTCAAGATGTTGAAATGAAAAGCAAGTAAATTACGTGATGACTACAAAATGAATGTTTGAACTCCAACTTCACATCGATTCGATTTAATTTTAGTATATGGTTTTACCATTAATTTGCAATAACAGAAATTTTAACTAAATTTAGTTATAATTTCAGATGATTACGACATACTAGTATATATAATATAAGCAATTAACATGAAGATTTCCATTTTGCGATCTCTTCTTCCTTTTTTATAATTAGAGATGAGGATTTTGACTGTTCAATAACAAAGATAATATTACTTGATAATGGTATTTTCGATTTTGAATTTTATATATTTTTCCCTCTTTCTAGCTCTAAGAGAAAACCTTTATAAAATGTTTTTGGCAGTCTGGTTTTCAATGGCATACACAATGTGAAAATTAGAAACTGACAATAACCTTTTGTAATAAATTTTGTACATCTTTTTGCCACTGACATGAACCCTCAAGAAGCATTTATTATGTTTCAAAGAAATTAATTTATGTGAGGAAAATTTTCATTTCTTTTGGCTCTGAATTATGCCAACGCAACCAAACTTTGTGGGTTTCAAAAATCAAAACTGAAGACTTGATAAAGACACAGTCCTATCTTACTTCCTGAACATTCCAAAGTCCACACTCAATCTCAAGTCAGTCCATGTTGGAAAATTTTGAGTGTTACATAAGTTCATTTGACCCCCAAATTCCATATTGTTGAAATTTTCATTTTATTTTTAGTTTCGTGAGATGACCATATATTTATTTGATTGATTACTATCGATTTCCGAAAAAAAAAAAAATTGGCAAGACTTTGGATCTCTGCTTGTAAGGTTTGAGGTTCGAATCGTACCAAGTGCTAACCGTCGTTATTGTTGGGTGATCTGTACCACTGTAAACCCTCTCTGTCTCTGAACCTTATGGCATCACTGGCATTCCATGACTTGAACTGAGACCGTCTTCTCTCACCTAAACTCTTGAAGAAACTAGAAAAAAAATTGATTGATTACTGTAGTTTGGGCCATGGTTTTTTTTTCCCTCTTAGAATAGTCTTGAATATTCTTGACAGAGTTTCTAGTTTATGAATCCGTTAAAATAATCCATCCAAATGATATATTTAGAGATAACATGACAAAATTCCTATTTTTACTACCACTCTGAATTCATCATCAAGATTCAAGAAAAAAAAGGAAAGGTTTTAATGGCAATTAAAAAATAAGAGCGATTGGTGGTTAAGTAAATCCAAACATAATTATGATCAACGGATTTGTAGTAATTGAATCAATTTAACAGCATTCAAATAAATTGAAAGAAATAAGAATCTTCATTAATAATATTGAATTGACTGATTTTATGCTAATGTATGGTGATTGAGTGGAATGAGTTTGATTTTTGTTAAATAAAGTTTCGAATTTAAAGTGTGTGGATGGGTACTTGAAAGTTGGAAGAGTTTCTCTCAATTTGGCATCAATTTGATATACTAACTTGACTCAATTTTTCAAAATTAATCAAAAACATAAGGGGAGTTAAAAAAAATTAAGAAAATCATTGATTCTAGGTACAAGAAAATAAGAAATCATAAATTGGTAGATGAGTCAATTAATGGCATATTTTGAATGCATAAATAGAGGGAAAAGAAGATGAGGTTGAAGAATTACTTCTCTCATAAATCACTTTAATTTGTTGTTGTTGTTGCGACATTAATTAGTGCCATATTAATGAATTTTCATTTTTTTGGGTACATTTCTGAAGGCCAAAACTGGTTCCTTCTTTAGAAGGGTTGATTGATGATTGAAATCATACTTGAATAAACATTTATTAGCTTTGGTCCCTTTGGAGGATTAGGTATTGAAATATACCCGAAAATGGTTCAAATATATAACAATAATTCATATTTAAAACTTCAAGTACTGTTTAAGAAATTCTTAAATTTAATCAACAAACCTTAAAATTAACTTACTTTATGATGATTTACGATGTGAGAAAATAATGTTTTGGGGTAACTAAATTCTTAAAATTCATTATAAAATGTTGGAGATCATATTTTGTTTATGGTTCAAACTTATTTGCCCATTCATGATTCAACTCTCCTCCCTTGGTGATGAATATATGATTACTTTGAAAAGCCAACAAAAATTATGAAAATGTTACAAATAGATTAATTAAAGTGTTCTAATGAAAACAATTTAGAACAAACCAGTATCATGAAAAGAAGATCCAATTATATAAAAGTTCAATCACAAACATGTTCAATAAACATCATCAAAATTAATTAAAAACAGTATCTAAAATAAGCAACAATAATTTAAAAAAAAATCAACTATTCCCCATATTCAAAACAGTCATATCTCTAAACACCCACAAAGCCTAGTACGATACTCAACAAGACACTGCCAGCAAACATCATCACACTCGATTGAGTTCCACTGGCAGATGACTTGGCACGAGCCACAGACGGAGCCGGAGTTGGAGTTGCAGAGACACTACCGGCGGGGGAGCCTGGTTGTCCTCCAGACGGTGCTGGAGAACCTGATGGCGTTAGAGAAACATCTGATGGAGAAGGTGAAACATCTACGGGTGGAGCTGGTGGGCTTGCACCGGTGGCCGGCGTTGGTGCCGCAACAGGGCTAGTAGAAGGAGGTGGAGTGGAAGCTTGGGGAGGAGACCCTGACAATGGCGATGGCGAGACTGGAGTTGACGACGGTGATGGTGACGCTGCTTTCGGAGGATGTGAAACAGGAGCAAGTCCATGGTGCTGCTCGGGAGACTGTGCTGGGCCTGGATGGGAAGAAGATGGTGTTGGCGATGATTGTTTGGGAGGCTCAGAAACAGAGGATGGTGATGGAGCCAAAGCTGGCCCTTGGTGTGAAGCTTTGGGTGGTTCTACAACAGGGGAATGAGATGGAGGAGCCAAAGCAGGCCCTTGATGTGATCCTTTGGGAGGTTCGACAGCGGGGAAAGGCGGAAGCGATGAAGGAGCGCCGCCGTTATGTGATCCCTTGGGAGGTTCGGCGACGGGGGAAGGAGCGCCGTGGTGTGATCCTTTGGGAGGTTCGGCAACGGGGGAATGAGACGGAGGAGCCAAAACTGGGGCCGGAGACGATGCTTTGGGGGAATGAGCCGGAGGAGCCAAAACCGGGGCCGGAGACGATGCTTTGGGAGGATTGGCGACGGGGGAATGAGGCGGAGGAGCCAAACCCGGAGCCGGAGACGATGCCTTGGGAGGATGAACAACAGGAACATGATGCTTAGGAGGGTGAGCAGGGGCATGTCCATGAGACCTGGGAGGCTGCGAAACAGGGGAATGTCCATGAGACTTGGGAGAGTGTGCCGGCGCCGTCGACGGCAATGGGGATTTAGCCGGTGGATGGGACGGCGTCGATGGAGTTGATTTCTTCCTCACAGCCATAACAACAGTGATAACTTTCTGGCCTTTTTCACAATGGTCCTCTTTCCCACTGATGAAATAGAAAGGACCAGAATGAGAAAACTGAAACTTAGAATTCCCATCATTCATTTCCTTAACTGGGTTCTTCTTGTTGCACTTGAAGTAATCATCTTTATGTACCAACAACACTGAATCTGCTCCTTTCTCATATTTGAAAACTACCCAAACACAAAAAAACACAAAAATTCCATAAATCAAAATCAAAACACGATCAAACAACAAAAACAAAAAAAAATTGTAATGAAAAGAATAAGAAAAGGAAAAGACTTACCAAGAGTATCATTGACTTGGAGCCTTTGTCTGCCAGCCCAGTCAGAATACTTCTCTTTAGGCTGTAAAACCCAACCAACTTGATAAGTATTGGAAGCATGAGAAAGAGAGAGAAGAGTAGCAATGAAAAGCAAGAAAAGGATTTTAGACTTCATCATGGTTATTGGCTAAGGAAGAAATTGGCAAAAGGGAGATATGATAAGATGTTATGGCCGTTAAAGAGTCCTATATATATAGGGAAATGAAGAATATACAATGAGAAGACTCATGGAAAGGTCTCAAAGACCCGAAATTTCTTGTTTTTGGAAGTTAAAGATTTTGGGGATTATGATTGATGATTGATTGGAGAAATAATAGTGGAAATTGAAGGTGATTTCAGTGTCAATACCCAAAATTTCTTGTTTTTGGAAGTTAAAGATTTTTGGGATTATAATTGATAGGAGAGAAAATAATGGGAATTTAAGCTGAATCAGTGATCTAGCTACATGCATTCAATCTTAGTAATAATTGTTTTTATTAACTCATATAATCAATTTTGGTTGGTTTTTTTGTTTAATTTTTTAAAGGGTCCTAATTATGTGCCAAAACAGTAGGGGTTCAATTCGGATTTTGAATTTATTGCATAAGGGACAAAATGGTACGCTCTGATTTGTAGCGTGACGAAAATTAAGGTGTTTGAGTTTAATTTTACCATGCCGTGTGCTCATTTTTCATCAATTTATTAGCCATAATTACCTCATTTTGGAGCTTCAATCTGATGATTTTCTTTTCGTCTTTGATTTTGCTCGATTTGAAGAGATTGTTTAGCCATAGAAAATGCAGAAAATGAACACACTTAATTAGTTTTCGATCGGAATTAATATTTGCGCCATGAAAAAGAAACTGCAGAGATTGTTCATTAATTAGGGAGTTTGGTATAATGGACCCAAGTCCAAATTTTGAAACTTGGACAAGGGGAGCTTATGTTTAAGGCCTAGGCTTATTTGAGCTAACATCTAATTGACAAAATTAATATGTGGGGCATCAAAACCAAAGGAGGTGTTACGTATTTGCTTCATTAATATACCTTATTTCAAACATTTTATTTCAAACATTTTATATATACACATCACCCGATATTGCATAATTATATTCAAACATTTTATATATACACATCACTCATAATTATATTGAATCCCGACTACCCGACTAATCCAAAGTTGAATTCGATCGGACCCTAAATAGAAGAACCTCTTCCAACTCTTATAACCATTGTAAACTTTATATCCTTCCATACAAAACAAATACAACATTTTTTATTTTTCGATTCTTAAAGCAAATCAAAGCAAATAGTGCAACATTAGTGAATACGAATTCAAAATGTTTTCTGACTAAAAAACCTTCCAGTCACTCTGGAATTTAGAATCTCTACAGCTTCCTTGGTTTTGATGCAACTCGGTGCCTTGTATTGGTTCATGGAAGCTCCTTGGGATACAAAGTAATCCATGAGAGCATCAAAGCTTCCATTTTTCACCACCCTAATCTCCAAAGCTGCAATAGCATTCTCCTTCCTGTAAACTTTATATATATAACTCAATGACTCTTCCATTATGGAGCAACATTGCACCATTATTTCAGGATCAAGCTCTTTAACATCGTCGCCTTGCTTCGTTTTAAGCTCCCAAAATACTGCATAGTGGCCTGGAATTGATGAAGTATCAGCATAGCTACTGAAACCGATCAATAGTAAGTCTACCGGATCGAGAAGAGCCTTTGCTTCTTCCACTGCCTTTATAAGGTCTGACTCACTTGTTTTGTCAGCATCAATACTTAGAATTACATTTTTTCGCTCTACAAATTGGAATTGAGGAGAATTGTTGTGGAAACCAGTTGCCATAAGAATGTCTCCAACTCTGTATCGATATAGGCCTGAAATAAGAAAAGAAACAAAGTAATTGAGATGATCTCTACTTTATTATATCTTTTTTTTTCTATATAAGAACAGTTATATAAAAGTAAAAACTAGAATCTTAGCGTGACAAGTCCTAGCATGTCTTCCTCCATCAATCCTCGAACCTGAGGGGGGATTAACAAAAACAGTAACACCATGCGGGGCATCATGGGCCATAATTAGCTAACATGTCCGTGCACCGATTTCCCTCATGGAAAATATATTTGATTTCCAGTATCCAGTCCCCTTTGATGAGTTCCAAGCAATCTCTGACAAAGGTGTAATAAGGATGAGAATCAATCATCGTGGATTTGAGAAAATGAACAACCACCGCTACATCAAGTTCCACTATCGAAGGCGAAAACCCCCTCTCTCCTTTGCTAGTAATAATCCTTGCTGTATCACCCATGTTCATTACTCCAATATTAAGTACAAACCCCCATCATCTGATTTCCTGCTGTATCTCGAATTAAATCACCAGCCCACGCATGGTTGTCTTCATGCCGTCTAAAGCCATCAGTGTTTAACAAGAAAATATCCTCCGAGGGTGCTTTCATTTAACAAGTTGGCCTGAAGCACTACCTGAACTCATAGATGAAAACACTTGCCCGCCTCATTAGCAAGTTCATAAGCATAAGCATAAATAGTATCCGCACTTGGGGCTTTGGCAATAAAACCAAATCATTTCTAGCTTTCCACAACAAATATGGAATTCCAATTAAAGTCATGGCTTACCCGAATCTGATTGTTGATATTAGTAAGGAACCAATTCACCAAGTCATGATTCTCATCAATTTAAACCACAAATTATCGACCCACGCACTTCCAAATTCCAACCACGAATGGATATTTACGAAACATATGATCAGCGGTCTCCAATTTAGTTTCACAAAGGTGGCAATTCGGCTCAATAGCTAACCCCTTGCGACACAAAACTTCCGATGTGTTCAAACAATTAAAAAGCAATTCGGCTCAATAGCTAACCCTTTGCGCACAAAACTTCCGATGTGTTCAAACATTTAAAAAGCAGGAGCCAAATGACAAATCGAACACGTTTAGGCATCGGAAGTTTCCACACCCATGAGCATTTCCCCTTCCAAACATCACTACAAGAATGCGAACCCCATAAGCTGATTTAGCTGTAAACAAACCATGATTCTCCCAACCCCAAACACAACCGTCACCTTTCTCGATGGACACAAAGGATGGTATGGCGCAAATTTCATCCAGCTTGGACTGAGCGAGAAGTGACAATAAGGCATCAAGCTGCCAGGAACCATTTTGTCTCAAAATAGACTCCACTCTCAAAGTGGTATCAACTGAAGTATCTGTCTGCGTCACAGCATTTAACAACGGACCTCACCTACCCACCAATCAGACCAAAGCTTGGTCGATTACCCACCTCGCTGGATACAATCCTTCGTTTGCAACAAACCCCTCCAATTCGAAGAACAATTATCAGGACTCTCAGCAACAATAATCAGGACTCTCAGCAACAATTATCAGGACTCTCAGCGTCAATAAATTGTTTATCCTTCAGGTATTTACGTTGGAAAATCTCATTACACAATATAAAAGAGAAATAAGTTTTTTACCTGATGAAGTTGTCACAACAACTTCGTAGTATTGACCAGGCGTAACATTCACAAGATCAACAGGTTCAGTATCTTCATCTTTGTGCTTGGTTTCAATGGGATGTTCTTGATCAGAAACACCATTAAATTGGACTTCTTCGCCGTCATCTTTCTCGACAGGGATGAACTCAAAGTAAGCCATATTGGGTAGGAAAGTGTAAGAGACATCGGAAGGTTTGTTTAAAGGTTCTAAATTGATCCCAAACAAAGCTTCAGAAGAAGCATAAAAAGGTGAAACTATAGGAAGCCCACCGCTATAAAAATTAAGTGCTGTAACATATTGGCCCATTCCACCTGTGGCTATGGCGTCAATAAACTTTGTTTTAGGCCAAAGCTTTTGAATTATCCCTTCCCATGATTTAGAACAACATATCATTTCTAGTGAATTAGCCAATTTTGGATCAGGTTTCAAGATTAAGGACATTGCAGTTCTGCACCCTGAGTCGTTGATCCAATCGCTAACATGACCTGTTTCTATGTTGAAGCACAACTCTTTCCAATGATCTTCTAAGAACTTGATGGTTCGAACCACTGCAGATAGAGAAAAGGAACCAATCGAGACAACTTCGTCTCGATGTATTAAACCAGCAAGTAACTGGCAAAACATGCTCTGTTTCGAATCAGGGCACAAAACTGTCTCAATTGGGTTTGTGTGATTTTCGGACACAGTTTTTGCAAAGTTAATGGACTTGAAGTAACTTGTTGAAACGGATCTGGCCATCAAGCCAGATGGAGTCTCAATCTCTGGTTTCCCAAACATAAAATAGATTCTTTTCCCATGCTCGAAGCCATGAACATGCCTGTAAAAAGTAAAAACAGTTACATGTTAGAAATTTTCCATTAACCCAAAAAAAAAGAAGCAGAACCTCTGTTTCTTACTTCTTCACAACAGACGCAGTCATGGTAAGAAACAATGCAAATTTTTCCAAGATAAATTCAGCCGTCGAAGGAATCAACTTTGCCTGCCCACCTGAAGTTCCGCTGCTGCATCCACACGAGCTTGTTAGGAATTGAAGAAGAAAATGACAAGTAACTATAGAATTAGCGACGAAGAATTAATAAGTGCCTAACCTTCGAAAAAACCCAGTTATGGGTTCAGCTAAAAGGATATTTGATGGCTCCCCGTTGGCAATCCGATCCATGTAAGGCTTGATATCTTCGTAAGTAACAATGGGGACATTCTTTTTGAAGAGTTGCTTGTCAATTTGGCCATTGAGAAATCCTTTCAAATATTCTGTTCCTGAATTTCGTCTTAGTATATCCTCCAATACCTTTTCTTGTATTTCATGAGCATTGCTGGTGATATCCTCCAAGATTTTCAAGCCATCTTCGTAATCCTTTGCTTTCATATTCACCAAACCAGCCATGGAGGAAATTGTTAGAAAATTGGCTGAGTTGCACCAAAAAAATGCATGCAGGAAATTTGTTAGAAATTGGCTGAGTTGCACCAAAAAATTGCATGCTGCAACACTTGTTCAAAAGAAAAGAACATGTTGCAGTTAACTTAGCCTCTGTGGCATGCATGCAAGATCACTTGTAAGAACATATGACAGGTGTAAAGTTGAGAAATACCAGTTGTATGAAATGAGAATTAAGATTTGCTTTTGGCCATTTTGGCAGAGCCGTTACATTTTTTTTTGGGACGACAGCCGTTACACTCTACACTTCTCTGTTTTTCTCCTTATTTTAGCATGTTAATTATTTGTATATAAAAAAAAAGCTTGTTGATTGTAGCTTATGTTTTCTAGCTTCATGCCCCCCTAAAATTTCCAACAGAAATCAAGTGTAACACTATAAATCTTTCTTTTGTAGGAAAAATATGCCAGACTCAGTTTCCTTAGGTGTATCCAAGGAAAATATAGGAAACAATTTACTATCTTTTGGGTCCGGCTCCAGTTAGTACACTTATCCAGTGAATTCCAATACATAGCTAGATTGAAGTGTATGGACTTTTACTTTTAAATGATCAGGATTAAGTGAAAAACTCAAACCATTAAATACTTTACTTCTTCGTCAACTAGGAGTTTTTCATCTTTTTTTTCCCTTCCCACATCTGAGATTTGCTTTCCATATTATTCATACCCAGAAGAATTTTAATTACTTTTCATTTTTTTTCTTTCGTTGTATACTTAGAATAACATCCTGCCTCTAAACATTGAATTGAGGTGTATTAGTGTGAATACCACTCACCATAAGTCCAAATTTTGAAACTTGGATAAGGGGGAACTTATGTTTCAGGCCTAGGCTTATTGAGCTAACCTCTAATTGTCAAAATTAATATGTGGGGATTAAAACCAAAGGAGGTGTTACATATACCTTATTTCAAACATTTGTATAACCGATAATTACATTGGATCTGATTAATCCAAAGTGATAATTATGATAATTACATTAGATCTGACTAATCCAAAGTGATAATTATATTGAATCCGACTAATCTAAAGTTGAATTGAATCTGACCCTAAATAAAGGAACCTCTTCCAATGCCTATAATTAACCTTTTGTATACACTTTTGTAAACTTTGCATTCTTCCATACAAAGGATATACAACAGTTAGTTTTTTTAGGTTTTTTTTTTTTTTTTTTTTTTTTTTAAGGTAGGTGATACGTTTTTTTTTCTTTTTATGGGAGGTGATGCTTTTTTTTTTTCGATTCTTTTTCTAAGGAGGTAATACAATATTCAAATCCCATTACAATCAGATAATTTATTATAAACTCAAACATCTAATGAAAAATAGCCACAATAACCAACATAACCACAATAACTTAAATAAACAAATCCAGTATGGCACAAAACCCACACATGTATGGTGGGACGTGAAATGGAGACCTCTAGTTCAAGAAGCATGCACCTTACCATTGAGGCAAATGCTATGGTGCTTTTGTTTTTTTCCTTCTTAAAGCAAATCAGCAAAGCAAATACAACATCGGTGAATACGAAATCAAAATGTTTTCTGACTAAAAAACTTTCCAATCACTCTGGAATTTAGAATCTCTACAGCTTCCTTGGTTTTGATGCAACTCGGTGCCTTGTATTGGTTCATGGAAGCTCCTTGGGATACAAAATAATCCATAAGGGCATCAAAGGTTCCATGTTTCACCACCCTTATCTCCAAAGCTGCAATGGCATTCTCCTTCCTGTAAACTTTATATATATAATTCAATGACTCTTCCATTATAGAGCAGCATTTCACCATTGTTTCAGGATCAAGCTCTTTAACATCGTCGCCTTCCTTCATTTTAAGCTCCCAAAATACTACATAGTGGCCTGGAATTGATGAAGTATCAGCATAGCTACTGAAACCGGTCAATAGTAAGCCTACCGGATCGAGAAGTGCCTTTGCTTCCTCCACTGCCTTTATAAGGTCTGCCTCACTTGTTTTGTCAGCATCAATACTTAAAATTACATTTTTTCGCTCTACAAATTGGAATTGAGGAGCATTGTTGTGGAAACCAGTTGCCATAAGAATGTCTCCAACTCTGTATCGATATAGGCCTGAAATAAGAAAAGAAACTAAGTAATTGAGATAATCTGTGTACTTTTACTATATCTGATATATGAAAGAGAAATAAGTATTTTACCTGATGAAGTTGTCACAACAACTTCGTAACATTGACCAGGCTTAACATTCACAAGATCAACAGGTTCAATATCTTCCTCTTTTTCGATAGGAATGAACTCAAAGTAAGCCATATTGGGAAGGAAGGTGTAAGAGACATCGGAAGGTTTGTTTAAAGGTTCTAAATTGATCCCAAACAAGGCTTCAGAAGAAGCATACATTGGTGAAACTACAGGGAGCTCGCCGCTATAGAAATCAAGTGCTGTAACATATTGGCTCATGGCACCTGTGGCTATGGCATCGATAAATTTTGTTTTAGGCCAAAGTTTTCTAATTATTCCTTCCCATGATTTAGAACAACATAATTTTTCAATAAAATCGGCCAAATTTCGATCAGGTTTCAAGATTGAGGATAATGAATTTCTGCACCCTGAGTCGTTGACCCAATCGCTAATTTGACCTGTTTCTATGTTGAAGCACAACTCTTTCCAATGATCTTCTAAGAACTTGATGGCTCGAACCACCGTTGATACAAAGAATGAACCGATCGAGACAACTTCGTCTCGATGTATTAAACCAGCAAGTAATTGGCAATACATGCCCTGTTTCGAATCAGGGCACAGAACTGTCTCAATTGGGTTTGTGTGATTTTCGGACAAAGCTTTTGCAAAGTTAATGGACTTGATGTAACTTGTTGAAATGGATCTGGCCATCAAGCCAGATGGAGTCTCAATCTCTGGTTTCCCAAACAGAAAATACATTCTTTTCCCATGCTCGAAGCCATCAACATGCCTGTAAAAACAGTTACATGTTAGAATTTTGCCATTAACCCAAAAGGAAAAAGCAGGGACTTTGTTTCTTACTTTTTCACAACAGACGCAGTCAGGGTAAGAAACAAAGCAAATTTCTCGAAGATATATTCAGCCGTGGAAGGAATCAACTTTGCCTGTCCTCCTGAAGTTCCAGTGCTGCATCCAAATGAGTTTATTAGAAACTGAAAGGAAAATGTCAAATATCGAATTTGGGCCTAAACGTTTGTAGACTTGCTCAATTTGAGACCAAACCTTTAAAACGTAACAATTTGAGCCTAAAGGTTTCCAACACCAACTAATTTGAGTCTAATTTAGATAGAATTTTAGAATTGAAGTCCACGCGTTGTTAGCACGTGTTAGTGAAAGTAAATACGCGTCCATTTGGAATTTTTAGTTACCAATTTGAGCCAAAACCTTTTAAAAGTTGCTCAATTTGTGTCTAAAAACGTAAACGGTAACAATACGTGCGTTTCATATCCAGAACATCGTCTAATTTAGATCCAAATTGGTTGATTTCGATAACATTTAGGCTAAATTTGGTGCACTTTAAAGCTTTAGACTCAAATTGAGCAAGTTCGGTAAGGTTCAGGCCAAAATCAGACATTTGACCAAAAGAAAAATGACAACTATAGAATTATTATAAATTATTGACAAAGAATTAATAAGTGCCTAACCTTCGAAAGAACCCAGTTATGGGTTCAGCTAAAAGGATATTTGATGGCTCCCCGTTTGCAATTCGATCCATGTAAGGCTTGATATCTTCGTAAGTAACAATGGGGACATTCTTTTTGAAGAGTTGCTTGTCAATTTGGCCATTGAGAAATCCTTTCAAATATTCCGTTCCTGCATTTCGTCTTAGTATATCCTCCAATACCTTTTCTTGTATTTCACGAGCATTGATGGTGATGTCCTCCAAGATTTTCAAGCCATCTTCGTAATACTTTTCTGTCATACTCACCAAACTAGCCATGGAGGAAATCAAGTATATATAACTCTAATAATTCTTTTGTAGGAAAAATGGTAGACTCAGTTTCCTTGGGTGTATTTTAAGTTTATAGGTAACAATTTACAATCTTTTATACTAATATTTTGTGATCAAACTAGGCACTATATTTCAAGTACCCGAATCTTCGAGTCTTGGAATAACGAAGATATGTAGGATAGGAACCAATGAAAGTGATCGGTTTTCAAGGAATCGGTGCGGTTTAAAGGATTTTGATCGATAAATATTGAGTCGATGTCACTTGATAAGGAATATATACGAACCACTAAATTTGAGTTCCACTTTAGAATCGGTGCGGTTTTAAGGCTTTGGATGCATATATATCTTATCTTATTTTACTATCTTATCTTACTATCTTATTATTTTACTACTATATAAAATCACGAACTCAAAAATTCTAATTGGGAAATTTCATAAATACCCTTGTAATATAATATAATAATTTTTTAATCAGTATCCTTTTTAGTCATTAAACTTTTTTTATTAATTATGAAAAGATGTTATAAATCTAATATTTTAATTTTGTTATTAATTATTTTCATTTACCAAAAAAATCTATCTAATTATTTTCATCTCTTGAATCGATATTGGGAGAGGGCCAGAGAGTTGAAATTCTTTCAAACAAAGTATAGCGGTTCCTAACAACAATTTTTTCCATTAAACTTCTCCAATAATCCAAAATTTCAATCATTACATATTGTCTTTTTATTTTTCTTTGTTTGTTTCTTCTTTGCAACCATCTACATTTCTCAAGTTTTAAGTTTTAAAACCATTATATGCTTTAAACAAAACAAACTATGGATTTCTTTGCTCAATTGGTTTGCTTCAAGAAATGGAAATTTTCTTAGCTAATTTTTTTTTAAATAAAATTTATTTACTAAGAGGAACCAGTTTGGTTCAGTCCCTCTATCTTTCGCTTCTTCTTATCCTCATATAGAATTCGCGAATCCAATGCAAAGAAGAAAGGAATATTGAGTTTTCTAAATTGTAATTAGAGTATAGAATTGGGTATTTAAAATCTAATAATTTCAATCAATTGGTTCACACATCCTCCTTATTCTTTTTCCTCTATTAGATATTCTGCTGTTAATCTTTGCTAGGATTAGAATGAGCTTTTTAGATTTTGACATTCAAGCAAAGCGAATTTGGTTTTCTTCATGGGATTATAAGGGGTTTTCAGATTTTGACAATTGAACATAAGAATTATTTTAAAGGATTTAAACAATATACCAGAACTCTAAATAGCCAAAAAGAAAAATATTCTTTCATATTCATTGGCCTTTTGATTAAAAGATTTTTTTTACCTTATTTCGACGTAAGTTGAAATAGGTGAAATAAAAAATATCCATTAAAAAAACATACTAATTTAATATCCAATTAAATAATTGGATGTTGTATATATCTATCCTTATTCAATGATAGTATATAGCTAGAATTGATACACCGACAATATAGTAAATATTAACCCTTATACTAATTGGTCTTTATTTAATTTAATTATCTTCATAATGAATTAATAATTATATTTAATTTAATATATATTTATAATAATTTAAAAATAAATTTCTGGTGGATTTAAAATGTCTTTCCACAATTAAAAAAAAGTTCCATGACTAAAAAGAACACTAATAAAATAAACTAAGGGTATTTATGAACTTTCTCATAAATATATTATAAATAAAAAATATTATGAGCAGTAAATTATAAATTATAATTATAATGGATTTACAATATCTTCCCATAATTTAAAAAACTTTTATAGCATATTTACTATATCTTTCCATTTAAAAAAAAAAAAAACTCTATAGTGTAGTAGTTATCAAAATTCCATAAAAAAAATTATCAAAATTTTTTAGGGAGGTTAACAAAATTTCATTCAAAGGTTATCGAAATTTTATAATGTGGCTATCAAAATTTCATAAGAAGGTTAACGAATTTTCATAGGGAGGGAGATTATCAAAATGTTCGCTTATCAAAATTTCCTAAAGAGGCTAACAAAATTTTATAGGGAGGTTATGAAAAATATTTATAGTATAATCCTTCAGTGGATTTCGCTTTTTTTCCTCTTTCTCTATCCCATAGGTACAACTTTTATGGAGAAGTTATCAAAATTACATAGAGAGGATATCAAAGTTTCATTCTCATAGGGAGGTTATCGAAATTGCATGGTATAGCTATCAAAATTTTATTAGGTTATCAAAATTTTCATAGTGCGGTTACCAATTTTATAGCGTGATTATCAAAATCTCATAGGGAAATTATCAAAATTTCACACTGAGAGGTTATCAGAATTGATTAGTGTGGTTATCAAAATTCCACAGTGTGGTTATCAAATTTGCATAGGGAGGTTATTGAAATTTCATAATGAGGTTATCAAATTTTCACAAATAGGTTATCAAAATTTCATAATGAGGTTATCAAATTTTCACAGTGCGATTGTCAATATTTTTACGTTGGAGCATGAAAACAACTACCAAAATGACATAAAATATATTGAAACATTAGTACAGATTAGGTTTTCCTCATTACATTTGAATAGAGTTTACTGTAAAGTGGACTCGCAAAATAAAGCTTTATAAGAAGCCTAAAACCTCAAATGTTGCGAAACCAACGCTCAAATGTTGTGTTTCAGAGTGAGTAAGCTCATTGGAAAGTGGACTTGCCAAAAAAAAAGTTTCTTCATAACCTAAAACTTGAACTTCATGATTTTGCGCGTTTGTGCGTAGAACGTTTTTTCTTGAGAAAATCTTCACAAAAAATGCATTATTTTATGTAACCAACGCTTAGATGTTGTGTTTCGAAGTTATTAAAGCTCATTGGAAAGTGGCTTGCCAAACAAAGCTTTCTTCAAAGTCTAAAACCTCAACTTCATAATTGTGTGCGTCTGTCCACTAAAACATTTATTTATTTGAAAATGATCATAATGTAAAAAAAAAAAAAATTGAAACCCATGCTCTGATGTCATGTATCGAAGTCGGTAGAGCTTATTGGAAAATTGGCTCGACAAACAAAGATTTCTTTAAAATCTAAAACCTCAACTTTATGATTTTGCGAACAAATACAACTTTCAAATGTCGTGTCTCAAACTGAGTAGAACTTATTGGAAACTAGACTCAACAAATAAAGTGTTTTTTTAAGAAGACAAAAACATCAATTTCACGATTTTCTGCGTTTCCACACAAAACATTGTTCTTAAAAAAACGCTCATTCCAAATGCGTTTTTTTTAACCAACACTCAAATTTCGTGTCTCGGACTAATTTGACAAATGATGTAATGAATGGTTTTAAATTTGTTGATACATATATAAATTTTTTCATAACCGTTATAGCCTTTTCAGTAACCGAGATATTGTAAATTTGATAAACTCACTTATTGATTAAATCTTATCTTACCACTATATAAAAGTACGAACTCAAAAATCTTAATTAGTAAATTTCTAAAATACCCTTAGTATTATAATATAATAAATTTTAATTATTCATTTAACTTTTTCTTATTAATTATGAAAGAATATTGTAAATAAACTATAAATATAATTAATAATTTACTTCTCACAATTATCTCTTATAGTTATAATAATAATAGATTTATTTACTTAATTTATTTTAGATATACATCAACCAATTTGTGGTAGTTATAATTTGAAAATTTTAACAAAATTTCCACACTATACAATTAACACCAGAAAATAACTTTCCATAAACATGTTAAAATTTATATTCAACACGGGGTGCTAAGACTATATAAAATGCAATTAGCTAGGAAGCACGTCCAGTGCTAGATCATGTCCATTAGTTCTACTGGGTTGACATATACGAATGTGCAAATTGTACTGATTATTCAATCTAAGATTATTTTTCTTTTGATCATTCTCTAAAAAGAATATTTTCTTTTGATCATACCTCATCAACACAAAACATGAGTTCCCCCATTAGTTGTTTTTTTTTTATGGAATATAATTAGCTCTTATTAGTTGTGGAGAAAATTTGGAAATCTTGAACCGCCCCAACGTTTAATTTTATTTTTATTTTTTGCAATTTGACAATAAGTAGAAATTTTATGCCTATATTGTGATGTTATTGGCTTTTCTATTTAATTATTGGGTCCCTCTTTTATTGTCTTTTAGCCTTATTGTATTAGTTATAAATTATAATAACCTTATGTTCATTTTCCCCTTAAGCACTTCAAAATTATTATTATTTTCGCATTATGATTTTTAATAATTAATACTAATTAATATGGTATTTGTATGAATTTCAACCAATAATAGTATAAAACAAAACATGTTTCAACCGAAAAATAAAATAGTTAAGCACGTTTAAGTTATTGGAGTGATTATTACACTAATTGATCATTCTTCATAAGAAAAGACTCACTTTCGCATTATGAGATAGTCACACGTGAATATTTCTAAGATCATGGATATCATTAATTAATCGCATCAATAGAAAAAATGTTAATTTACGAAAAAAACATGTTTGGAGCTTAATGGTGAAAGATGAGCAATAAAAGGCCCAATCAAAGTCCGAAAACAATTTGGGAAGGGTGGAAGGCAATCTTCCCCACTAGAATTGTAAATAACGTTATACAATTATATATTTTTCAAATATGAATAATAATACTATTAATAAGAAGTTTGCAAGATTGCAAGCATAGCTTTTTTTTTTGGTAAATTTTGATCCTTGGGGTTTAAACGATGGAATTATCCAGCAAAACTTTGTTAATCAAAGCAGAAAGTCGGGGTGGGAAGGTATGAAGTTTTAGGAAACAAAGTAGGAAAACTCGACAGAAACACACAGACACACACACATTTGCCCGAAGCTTGAACACATATAAACGATGGAATTATCCAGCAAAAATTTAAAGATAATCAAAGCAGAAAGTCGGGGTGGGAAGGTATGAAGTGGAAGGAAACAAAATAGGAAAGTTCGACAAAAGAGGATTTAATGCACATATTTTCCCCAATAAACAACGAGGAAGATGTAATGATGCAATTGACAGAACATATAAATAATCTGACAATCAAACCAAAATTACATAGGAAGTTTATCAAAATTTCATAATGTAGTTACAAAAATTTCATATGGAGGTTATCAAAACTTCAAAGTATAGTTATCAAAATTTCATACAGAGGTTACCAAAATTTCATAAAAAGGTTATCAAAATTTCTTAGGGAGGTTAACAAAATTTCATACGAAGGTTATCGAAAGTTTATAGTGTGGTTATCAAAATCTCATAAAAAGGTTAACAAAATATCATAGGGAGGGAGATTATCAAAATTTCCTAGAGATTAACAAAATTTCATAGGGAGGTTATGAAAATTTTATGGAGAGGTTATCAAAATTATATATAGAGGATATCAT
>AWUE01019487.1:0-23360 GCA_001974825.2 Corchorus olitorius
ATTAATGATTTCCAAGGCTTTAATCATTTTTTTCTCCTCTCCAATACGAAGCCATTTTTGCAACTTCCATAAACTCATAGGCACCATGTGCCTATACAGCAAAACCTCCTCTGCTTCAGTCAATGCCTCCTTGCTTGCAACATGTGGGAAATCAATAGACAGAGAGTTGGGATCGACCCCGAAAACCAAAGTGCAGGTGTTATCATAGGTGAAGCGTTGAAATACATCTTGAAGATCAAACTCTGCATCAACTTTTGAGAAATGCTCAAGCAATGGGATTAGGCTTTGATCCAACTTTTGGGAGATGTTTTTCACTGCACGCCTTACAAACTTGCTGCTATGCATCAAGGCCATCAAAATCTTCCTCTGACCTTTCCATGAATCCGCTGCCGCGTTGAATATTCCGTCGCCCAAGGCATCGAAAAATATTTCCCTGTACTCAGGACTTTTATCATACTTATCAAATCTTCTGCACAAGATGTGATTCATATTCAGGGGATTGCTAGTGACAATGAAGTTAAAACTAGAGAAGCAGGGGCCTTTAAACTCGACAGTGTCCCCAATGCGCAAAAGGGCACTAGTAGATTCCTCCATAAAGCATTGTCGGCTCAAAAGGCATTTGAGAAGTCCAGGCAGCATTCCAATAAGAGGCCAATTTGTGAGAACTTGTGAGGTTCTATTGTTATACCAAAACCAAAACAAAAGAATGAGAAAGAAGAAAATCATTGTAACTATCTCCATGCATTCAAATTGTGTACACAGAATAGTTTTCAATGCATTTGCTATCTTTTTGCTTGCAATTTGGGTTTTTATATAGCTGAATATGACCAAAGACTCAGGGCATCGACCTCTATTGATTAAAACTATACCTTAAATGAAGATGTAATTCGATACCATTACCAAACCTTATCATCTATCTATATCTTGGTCAATTTTTTTTTTTTTCTAAAAGTAATATTATTCAACTAACCCTTTTTATAAACCACTAGTTTTCACTTACATGTGCCTTACCCATCGTGTTTAAATTTAAAAAAAAATAATAATTGAAATTAATTATAAGTAAAGCGGTCAAAACTTGATCCAAACTCGATAACACATCTAACTGACCGAACCCGATTTGACCAGAAAAAGTAAACGACCCGAACTTGTCCTATCCAAACCCGACGTCGACAAACCCATAACCCGAATGACCCAAGAATATTATAAACTAAAATTATATTTTATTCAATAAAATCCACATTGTTATAATTTTATCCATTCTAAATTATCATTTATTTAATAAAATTTATATTATTGTTACCCTGGGATGTTATTTGGAAATTGAGAACCTTACCAAAAGTTAAATTCTTCATCTGGCTGCTAGCTAAAAACAGACTCCCTACTGCAGACTTCCTTTACAACAAATGTTAACTTAATTAGTTTTAAAAAATGATGAATAATTAATGATTAGACAACTTATTTTAACTTTTAAACTTGATAATAATACTTCTATTAGTTTATATTATATTATAATTAAAATGGGTTCAGAACTACCAAAAAGTCTCCAATTTTTTAAAATTAAAATGGAAAAAATTAAAAAAATATATAAAAATATTGAATTAAAGTAAATAAAAATAGAGTTTTCAGTAGAATAAAACTATAAAAGTTTATTTCTAAAAAAAAACTGTAAAAATTTAAACAATGTCATTTAAGAAATATATTATCATAATTCTTATTATAGTTGATCACGAATACTTCAGTTATATATATGAACAAATCTAAAATAAACTATTTATTTAGATATAAGTTTAGAAAGAATGAATTACTATTAAAATAAAATAAAAAGAGTAGAATTTCTCTAAAAATTAAATACATTAAGAAATTGATAGTATAGTTTATAATTTTTTTAAATCAACAAAAAAATGAAAAAGGAAAAAAATAGTAGAGAAAAATAGTCATCGAATTAGTAGAGTACTCTAGCCAAAAAACAAGAAGAAAGATCAGTAGAGTAGAATTTCTCTAAAAAATACATAATTAATTATAAAGTGAGAGTATGTGTTCAAATAAATATTGGTTATATAATATCCAAATTTATGTTTTTTCATTACATCAATTAAAATTATAAATTAATTAATAATATAAGTATCCATAAAAATGAAAATAAAATTACAACCCTTAGCGGTGAGATTATTAGTACGGTAATAAAACCTAATAGAAAAAATTGTCAAGAAATTACTAATTAATTATTATTATTTATTCATTATGTAAAAAAAAACAAATTACTAATTATAAATTTATCATAAATTATTCCTAGAACTGATTTAATAAATTTAATAAAATTATAACAATAATATATATTTGATTGAATAAATGATAATTTAGAATGATTAAAATTATAACAATTTGGATTTTATTGAATAAAACATATTTTTAGTTTATAATATTCTTGGGTCATTTGGGTTATGGGTTTGTCGGGTTTGGATAGGACATGTTCGGGTTGTTTACTTTTTCTGGTCAAATCGGGTTCGGTTAATTGGATGTGTTATCGAGTTTGGATCAAGTTTTGATCGCTTTACTTATAATTAATTTTAATTATTTTTTAATTTAAACACAATGGGTAATGTGCAACGCACGTGGAAGTTGCACGTTACCCAATGTGTTTAAATTAAAAATAATAATAATTGAAATTAATTATAAGTAAAGCAGTCAAAACTTGATCCAAACTCGATAACACATCCAACTGATCGAACCCGATTTGACCAGAAAAAGTAAACAACCCCAACCTGTCCTATCCAAACACGACAAACCCATAAACCGAATTACCCAAGAATATTATAAACTAAAATTATATTTTATTTAATAAAATCTAAATTGTTATAATTTTAACCATTCTAAATTATCATTTATTCAATATAATTTATATTATTGTTATAATTTTATTAAATTTGCTAAACTTCATTATATGAATATAAGTACTAAATCAATTCTAGGAATAATTTATGATAAATTTATAATTACAAATTTGTTATTTTAACTTTATATATTATTTTTTTAAATTTTAACTTTATATAACAATTACTTCCATTTGTGTAGGGGACAAAAATTCAAGCTATTATATTCAATGATGAATTGGATAAATTTTTTGACACTTTTGTCAATTTGAACAACTACACCATCTCTAATGCTATGGTGAAAGAGATAAATCCTAAATATATGAATGTTAATAAAAAAAATTGAACTTTCACTAAGTTTTGTAAAATTTTTGAAACACCTATTATACCCTTATTTAATTTTTGAAATGCCAATTATATCCTTACTAATTTTTAATTTTATATATTTGCATTTTATTAAATTTATGAAATATATATATCTCAATTTTATATCAATCACGTCTCAGTTATTTAAACGTGGAAGAAAGCCTAGGATATATAGATATTTACATGATCCTAAGTGCTACTAACCCTTAACCATTACACTTCTCCTAGACTTCTATCCCTTGGTGAAGACAGAAATTAACTCCATTAATATATAGTTTTCTTTTTCTTTTTAATTTGAATCCGCCAAAGCTAAATGTGCAATACGTGCTTTTTTTAATTTGTATATAGTTTTCTTTTCCTTTTTAATTTTTAAATAAATAGACCATCAATTGTATTTTTC
Organism: Corchorus olitorius; assembly: GCA_001974825.2. Classification (NCBI taxonomy): domain Eukaryota; kingdom Viridiplantae; phylum Streptophyta; class Magnoliopsida; order Malvales; family Malvaceae; genus Corchorus; species Corchorus olitorius. The sequence goes on from AWUE01019487.1 coordinate 3,637, forward strand.
TATTATAATTACTAGAATTCTATTATGTATATTTATTAAGTTGGGAAAAAAAACCCAACTAAATCCTAATAACAATTTTTTATTTTATTTTAATAGTAATTCAGTCTTTCTAAACTTACATCTAAATAAACAATTTATTTTAGATTAATTATATTAAGTTGTTCATATATATAACTAAAGTACTTGTGATCAATTATAATAAGAATTGTGATGATGCATAATCTCAAACTCTTCCCCTATATAAGCACCAATCGAGGTAAGCAATTCATCACACCAAAAATTATCTCAACGTAATAGATAAATTTGCTTGCTTTTAGCTGTCTCAAAAAAGATGGATGGTGCTATTGAAAAGATGGATAATGCTATTGATGGTGCTATTGAAAAGATGGATGGTGCTATTGATGTGACGGAAGACAAGGTATGTCAGAAACTTTTCTTCTCTTTAATGCTTTGACGATATTCTATGGCTTTTTTAAGATTTAATATCTCAAAATTTGTGAATTGTTTTTTCTTCTTTTAATATAATTAAAATTTAAAAAAAACTGGATTTATAATTTTAGTTCGTTATTTGTAGATTATATCTAATTTACAAGATAAATTTTAAGCACAATTTATTTGATGAGAATGATTTATGTAATAATTTGCTTAGTTTTACTTTAAAAAAACATATATTTCAATTTGACTTTTGCAATTTACTAACTTATAGTATTTAAATATTCTTAAATTTTGTCTTTCCTGTTTCTCTATCAAATCATCTCATCATCTTACTCACAAATTCGTTAAAAAAAAAAAAACTGGTTTTATAATTTTAGTTCGTTATTTGTAGATTATATCTGATTTACAAGATAAGTTTTAAGCACAATTTATTTGATGAGAATGATTTATGTAATAATTTGTTTATTTTTACTTAGAAAAACATATATTTCAATTTGATTTTTGCAATTTACTAACTTTGTACAGTATTTAAATATTCTTAAATTTTGTCTTTCATGTTTCTCTATCAAATCACCTCATCATCTTACTCACAAATTCGCAATAACCCATGTGAAATTGAAAGGCCGCATGACCCACAACTGTTCATTGATTGAAGAAAGAAACAAAATTGCATTTGCAATTTGCTTTGCCTACTCTTCTTACTATACTACCTTAGTTCCTCTACATTTCTATTGCTTCATTTTATATTTGCTCCTAATTTCTTAACTTTGTACAATATATATATTTTTTATATCGACTAGGTCAACTAGCACAGGATAGACCGGACTTGACATCAAGAATATTTAGAGCGAAATTACAGGATCTTAAAGATCAAATTATCAAGAAAGAGATTTTCAGAAAAGTTCAGGCTCATGTTCATGTCATTGAGTTCCAAAAAAGAGGCTTGCCACATGCACATATGTTGATAATATTGAAGAGAGAGCATAAGATTACAAGTCCGGATCATTTCGATAGATTTGTAAGTGCTGAAATTCCAGACAAAAAAAGATATCCCGGACTATATGATATAGTTGCGAAGCATATGATGCACGGACCTTGTGGAGCTGCAAATCCTGACAATTCCTGCATGATCAAAGACAAATGTCTGTTTCACTATCCTAGGGAATTTAGTTCCAAAACATTACAAGGAAAAGATGGATATCCAATATACAGAAGAAGAGATAACAAGCGACAGTAAGTATACTAACTTAGATTACAATTATTACAATTTTGACTTTATTAACAATCATTGGTAATCACTAATTTTAAATTGCAGGTTAAATCCAGAAAACAAATGCTAGATAATAGATGGGTAGTTCCATACAATCCATACCTTCTAACACGATATAACTGCCACATAAATATTGAGGTTTGTTCTGGTTTCAAGGCTGTCAAGTATCTCTACAAATATATCTACAAAGGGCATGATAGAGTTGCTGTGTATATAGCAAAGGAAAATGGCCCGAATGATGTTGATGAGATCGAACAATTTCAAGATGCTAGGTGGGTATCGGCTCAAGAGGCAATGTGGAGAATATACGAATTCAACCTGAATGAAATATATCCGGCAGTAACAAATTTGCAGCTTCATCTTCCAGGTCAGCAGACTGTGACATTCTGGGAAAATCAGAATTTGAACAAACTAATCGAAAACGACAACGTAAGCCAAACAATGCTTACGGAATTCTTCAAAACTTGCTCGAATGATGAAAACGCCAGAAGATTCTTTTATAGGGAATTCCCTGAACATTATGTTTGGGATCGAAAAAACAAAAGCTGGAAGACAAGAAAACAAAAAGAAGTGATAGGTCGTGTCAATGCAGCAAATCCGAGGGAAGGAGAAAGGTCAGAGTAATTGTTTGATTACAAAAGCAAAATATCTATTTCTTTATTTAATTTCTTTTTATTTATATATGTTTACATTAATAATGGTTATGAATCTTCACAGGTACTACTTGAGACTACTGCTTAATCATGTTAAAAGATCGGAATCTTTTAATGATCTATTGACTGTTGATGGAATCCCGTGCAAAACATTCAAGTAAGCTGCAATGAGAAGGGGATTACTGGAATCTGATCAGAGCATATCAGAATGCATGATGGAAGTTGTTGCGTTTCAAATGCCCAACGAACTGAGACATCTCTTTGCAACTTTATTAGTCAATTGCCAACCAGTAGATGTGAGGAAACTGTGGGAAGATTATTTTGAGGCAATGTCTGAAGATTATAAGAGAATGCATGAAAACTTAGTAGAGACGCAAATTGCACGCACATTAGAAAGCATTGCGTACTACCTTGAAAGCATGGGAAAGAGCATCGAGAAGTTTGATTTGCCAAAAATTGATCATCAAAATCTGCATATCAGAAATTCCGCACACAAGGAAATTGCAGATGAATTGAGCATTGAAACCCCACATGAAGATCTACACGCATCAGAAAAGCTAAATGAAGAGCAAAAAATTGCATACAAGGCTATCTTAGATCGAGTCGAATCAAGAAAAAGTGGACTCCTTTTTTTTGGACGGACCAGGGGGAACAGGCAAAACGTTTCTATATCGTGCAATACTGGCCAATTTAAGGTAAATAATAGCAATCATCAAAGTATACAACCAATATTATCAAAATCATATTATTTATTATATGATATGTTTATCGGGCTAACATATTTACTAATATGATCGCAGATCAAGAGGTCTTATTGCGAAGACACAATTTCATTACATTAAATAAATAAAATTAAAAAACCACAATTTATTAACACTTGATTTTTAATGTCATATGTAGGTCGTAACTCAACGTAGAGACAGTCAAATATTTACGAAGACGAAGACAATTTATTTCAGTGTACTTAGATAATATAATAAGCTCTCATTTTTTATTTAATTGAATATTTCTCATCTCTTATTATTTAAAATTATTTAAACATTTATTTTTGATTTAGAGCATGCAAGCGATGTTTAAGAAGTTTGAGTTTTCTGGGTGTTGGGCTTTCGTTGGCAGTTAAAATAGTGTTTTTGTTTTTGTTGTGTTTGCTGGATCCACATTTTTTTTGGGTTTAGCTGGAAATGGAACAACGTTTAGTTTGAAATTAGGATATGGCTTCATATATTTGTTTTCTGATCCATTTTTATATCTGAAAGGAAAATTAGAGTTAAAATTTTTGCTTGGCTTATGCAGTTTTGAATTTCTATTTATTTTATTAACTGTATTTCTTTAGTTTAAAAATTAAATCTAGCCTGTGATTTAGTAGGTAATTATAAACTTATATAGTAATAATAATACATGTGAAGTGGTAATTTTAATTAATATATAACTAATTTGATTATGTTAATAGTGAAAATTTACATGAAAGCCTCTAAAGTTTCCCGAGATTGTGATAGAGAAATTTAGATTAAGATTTGAGAAATACTTAAAAACGTGCTAATGGGTACTTGCTGATTCATTATAGCAGATGGTTTTTTATCGACTTTCCCATTTTTTGCAAGTTTATTGGGAATATTATAATGGTGCAATTATAATGAATCATTACTAGGGTGATAAAAATCGGGCCGATCCGACCCGATTAGAAAATGGGTGAAATGAGTCGGGTTTCTCGGTTTTTCGGATCAGTCGATTTTGAAAGTCGGTTTTGGTGGTTTATTGGATCGGTTGTCGATATGATAATTGAAACCGAAACCGATCCGAGAAACCGAAGTGTCAAAACTACGTCGTTTTGATTTTGATTTTGATTTTTATTTAAATTATATATATTATATATTATAAAGTATTTTTATTTTTATTTAAATTATATATTATATTATTTATTATAAAGTGATATATGATACTATGAATTATTATATAATTTATTATATATATTATAAATAATTTTCTATTTTCTAATAATCATAATAAAGGAATCTATACTATATTAAAAAATACGTTCACCTGTAAAACTTTTGAATCGCCCATTATACCCTTATTTGTAAGATATATTTCAAAATTACCATTCTACAATTAATATTATTATTTATTTATATAATCTTTTACAATTTTAACCTAAACCAACCTCATCAACTTATTTCTTTATATTAATATATTAATATTAATTGGATTAATTAATATAATATATTCTTATGTTTTACCTAAAATCTGTATAAGCCATATTTTCTCAATTAAATTTATATTTTATAAATACTAGATCCGTATAAGCCATATTTTCTCAATTAAATTTAATTTATAAATACTAGATCCGTATAAGCCATATTTCTCAATTAAATTTAATTTATAAATACTATATATATATATATATATTAAGTTAAAAGACCTTAAAAAAACGATTAAGATTAGTATATTATATATAGAAAGAAACAGAGGTTGAATTCGTGGGTTGATTGCCAGTAATTTTAGCTCTTTCAATAATAAAAAGATGACCCAAGATAAGTATTATTAGTAAAACCCTACGTATATACAAATGGGCTGGTTGGGTTGGATTTGGGTTCAGTTATGTAGGTTAGGTCAGTTTTAGGTTAAGGAAATTCTGGGTTATACGGGTTTGGTTTATTTTAGGTTTCATGTTGAGTTGGGTTCGAATCGCTCAAATGTCGGGTCATTTGGATTCAGGTCAATTCTAAAGTTCGGGTCTTTTTTCGGTTTTAGGTCATATGATTCAGATACTTTTCGGGTTTGAGTCTCAGATTTTCAGGTTTGGGTATTATTGGATTCAGGTCATTTAAATATAATTAATCTAAATTCGGGTAATTTCGAATCAATCTCTTGGATTGATTGGGTTCGGGTAATTTTGGGTCCGAATCGTTTCAGGTTCAGGTCATTGAGGATTTGGGTCCCGTCATTTCGATTTCGGATTGGACGAATTTTTTGATCAAATAGGGTTGGTTTCAACTTTCAAGCGGGTGAGTCGGATACCAGCACTCGGGTCAAATATTGTCATCTCTAACAATAAGCTTCTTTATGACAAAATTAATACTATTACTTAAGATTTTTAATTTTTATTTAATTTAAATATATTGGATCACGTGCAACGCACGTGAGAGTGATAACTAATAAGTATAAAAGGGGGTTTTGTTTTTTGAGAATTTTCAAACCGAAAACCGACCCAAACGGACTGAAACCGATTGGTTTCGGTTTTGGCGGGTTCCTATTTAGTTGGGTCGGTTATCGGTTGATAAATTACAGTTTCGATTTTAATTGAAATCGATCCGATAGACCCAAAACCGACCCAATGCTCACCCCTAATTACTACATATATCATTGTCTCCTTGATGTTCTTTTATTTCTTTTTTTGGTCTTTCACATTATACACCCGGTTTTAATTGTTTTGTATTCTGGGATGGTGTTTAGGTGTTTGGAATATATGAGCTTTAAAATCGATTTGGTGAAAGAAAGGCCGCAAGTTGCTATACATTCAGATTGTTGAAGTTGGTTGGTACAGCAACATGAATTAGTATAAAACTTATTATTACGAACAAAATTTGTTTCAGTGTACTTTTATAATATAATAATTAATAAGCTCTCATTTTTTATTTAATTGAATATAATTTCTCATCTCTTATTATTTTAAAGTATTTAAACATTTATTTTGTTCACATGCATTCTGCGACATGCAACTAAATTAATTGAATATATTTTTCAATGCTTATTATTTTCAAGGATTTTAAAAAAGTTAATATAGTTCACATGCATTGTATCACGTGCAACGCACGTGAAGGTAAAAACTAGTACAGTCCAAAAGAGCAAGTGATATGATATGATATATACACTAAAATTCTAACTAAAGCATCTGTGGATCTAACTAATGGATATATTATATACTAAATTCCCATTTTTTTCTTGATTGCCATTTGGCAGAATTTAAATGCCAATGGTGCACCTGAAGATATACTATGATGATCTATCCATTTATAAACGAGAATGAGATATTGTTCGAGAGGAATTATCCTCAAATCATATATTCTCCTATGATTGAAAAATTATATACAGTCCAACTAACATAATTCATCATGTAATTTTATTATAAAACTGGATATAAAGGCAATAAATTAACTAAGAATAATTGTTCTTTCTTTAAACAAAGGATTCAATTAAAAGATTCAATTAATCACAAAGGAGTTTAATTTGGGGCTGATAATTTGGGAGGTTAAGGCAAAAGTAGGTGTCAAATAAAAAGAACGCAATGATGTCAAAGAGCTTGATCCAAAGAAGGCAATGATGGAAAAAGTGACCTGTCACCGCCTAGAATGGAAGAGTCATTGAATTACACATACAAAATCTATAGGAACGAGAATACAATTGGAGCTTTGGAGATTAATTGGAATGGTGGAGCAAGGAAGTTTTGATACTTTAATCACTAACGCAACTCGCTCATATGTTAGAGCATTAACTCTTGCTAATCTTGTAAAAACTTGATATAGCTCTTAGGACATGAGATGCAGAGATGGATGTCGCATTTTTATTTGTTTGGATTGCTGTAATTAAGATTAAGATAAAAGCGCTATGAAAAGTGGAGATGTTTAATGCAAATTGTGATTAACTGCTAATCGATCTTGTTGTAATGATTCATAAATACAAATTGTGATTACAATTCCTAGTTTGTTTGGCATCGTTTTTGTTTCCTGTTTTCTGTTGCCAATTTCCTGTTTTTGGAAATAAAACAGTGAAAACATGTTTGGCAGGCTATTTCTGTTTTAAAAAATTTTGGAAACAGAAGCAGTGTTTTGGAAAAAAGTGGAAGCAAGAATTTTGTGTTTTCATGTTTTTCCAAAACACTTCCAAAACACAGAAGGACAATGATGAACAGTAATTCACATGCTTTTTAACCATTTTTTCTTTTACTTTTTTATTTAAAAACATACAACTAAATTGTATATCCAAACATGTTTTTGTTTTCAAAAATTGACAGCGCAATAACAAAAACAAAAACAAAAACAAAAAAACAGAAAAACAAAAACGATGCCAAACGACCCCTAAACTAGCTAGGATTGTTTTTTTAGCTTTTATCGTCTCTGAAAATGTTGAGTGATACAGAGACAATACAAAGACCTCTACTCTCATTGACTTGTTTGGCTACCCAACCATGGTGGATGGGGGTGCCCTCCCATAGTCTAAAGTTAAAACGGTGTTCAAGAAAAAGATTAAATAAGAAAAAATAACTACTATCTACCCATGGAGGATAGAACAAGGCCACCTACCCCAGCAGAAGGTCTCAGATTCAGATTCTTCAATTTCAATTTTATTTTGCTACCCAACCATGGAGGTTGGGAGTGGTGCCCTTCTAGGATTAGAAGAGAAGGCATGCTGGGGTCAAGAGGCGCACTCAACAAAGCATCTAAGCGGATCATACCCCACTTGGTCTCAAATATTGCTTGTAGACTTGAGGGCGATTGTACCTTCTAACATAGCTTTTTATAAACTAGGCAATAACTATATCTTTTAGTGACGTGGGATATTATGACAAATTCACACATGCTATAATGCAAATATAATACTTACAAGTTACAATCTCCTATTCAAAATCAACAAGTGTAAGTGTTGGTAAATTAATCATCACTTTCATTTATAAAAATTCAAAGTAGGCAAGAAGGTTTACCTATACTTAGTCATGAGGAGATAATAAAGTAGAACAATGAGAAATAATAGCCAACAATAATAGGCATCTTATGCACAAATTGACCAGCTATATATATGAAGCATTCAAGCACTAAATAGAATAATTAGCATGACCGAGAAAAATACAAATTAAATTAAGATGAAAGCTGAGTAATCAATCATTGACTGGTAATCAATCATGTTCTGACTAATTAAGAATGACATATTCCAATTCCTACTACTAGATTGTTTTTAGCTTTTGTCATCTCTGAGAATGTTGAGTAATATACAGACAAAGATCAACAGTTTTACTCTCTGCAAAATTCTGTTTATAATAATTATATATATATACATATAATTATGTCGAAAATTTCCCTTACCTCTTTTACATTGTTCTTATTTATTACCATCTAGTCTATTAACTGGCTAACATATATTACTAATTATATCTGACAAGAAACAAGCATTTGAAAGGGAAGGAAACAATCATAAGCTACCAAAATAGCAGACAATGCCTTGAAACAACAAATCATGTCATGCATATTTTAGCAGTCATTCAAAGCACTTGCAATTGATTTTAGTTTCTGATAAGCCCTCTACGTTAATCAACATCCATTAATATTTAATCCAAAGGATTTTGGAATTAAGCATCCGTATGTATTCTCCACGAAAACAGAATATTGTAGCCCTCATCACCTATAAAAGGGATGTTTCTGTGCACATTTTGGTCACCAAAACAATTCAAACACTTGCAAACTATTAAAGAACGATGGCAATTAAGTCTGCAATGTCACTAGCCTTCATCAGCTGTATGATTCTCATGCTTGTTGCTGGTATTGATGCCGGTGGCATTGCAATCTACTGGGGTCAAAATGGAAATGAGGGCACATTAGCAGAAACGTGTGCCACAAGCAACTATGACTATGTGAACATAGCATTCCTTCCAACATTTGGAAATGGTCAAACTCCAATGATAAACCTTGCCGGTCATTGTGACCCTTACACCAATGGCTGCACCAATTTAAGCTCTGACATCAAATCATGTCAAGCCAAAGGAATCAAGGTAATGCTTTCAATAGGAGGAGGAGCAGGGGGTTACTATCTTGCCTCATCCAAAGATGCTAGACAAGTGGCAACCTATTTGTGGAACAACTTCTTAGGGGGAAAATCGTCTTCTCGGCCACTAGGCGACGCCGTATTGGATGGAATAGATTTTGACATTGAAGGAGGAACAAACCAACACTGGGATGATCTTGCAAAGTACCTCTCCAACTATGGCAAACGCGGTAATAAGAAAGTATACTTGACAGCAGCACCTCAATGTCCATTTCCTGATGCTTGGGTGGGTAATGCCCTTAAGACAGGGCTTTTTGACTATGTTTGGGTACAATTCTATAACAACCCTCAATGCCAATACACATCTGGTGACATTTCAAATCTGGAAAATGCATGGAAACAATGGACTACTGATATTCCTGCAACCCAAATCTTCTTGGGACTTCCTGCATCACCCGAGGCGGCTGGTAGCGGCTTCATTGCGGCAACTGATCTTACTTCTCAAGTACTCCCTGCCATCAAAAATTCTGCCAAGTATGGAGGTGTAATGCTGTGGTCTAGGTACTATGATGAACAGTCCGGATACAGTTCGGCCATTAAAAATGATGTCTAGAAGAGTTTGTCCATGTTTTCAACCATGTATTATATATATACATCATATGGAAATTATATTAAGGGTAATTATTTGATACACATTGGAGTTATATTAAAAATTATATTAAGGGTAATTATTTGATACACATTGGAGTTATATTAAAGGTAATTATTGAACACATGTATTATATATATACATCATATGGAATTATATTATATTAAGGGTAATTATTAAAGGTAATTATTGAATATATGGAATTATATTAAGTGTAATTATTAAAGGTAATTATTAAAGGTAATTATTGAATATATGGAATTATATTAAGTGTAATTATTAAAGGTAATTATTGAACACATGTATTATATATATACATCATATGGAATTATATTATATTAAGGGTAATTATTAAAGGTAATTATTGAATATATGGAATTATATTAAGTGTAATTATTAAAGGTAATTATTGAATACATATATTATATATATACATCATATGGAATTATATTAAGGGTAATTATTTGATACACATTGGAATCATATTATTCGATTGGTTTGTGCTACCCAAACATGGTGGATGGGGTGCCCACCTTTAGTCTAAAGCCGGCGGCTGGCTGACGTTGCTCGCTTGAACTCAGCAAATACTCAAGACTAGGTGGGCAATTTTAACACGTACCGCAGGGTTTTATAAAAAGGCTAGAAATCAAGTGTTTTTCCAATGTGGGACTAGGCTATTGTAAACATTAGTAATCCATCTTTTCTACTTGTGTCAACCTTTGGAAATTGGTGCTGAGAAAAAAATTACTTGAAAAAAATTAGCACAAATTTGCTTGAAAAATTACAACTTTTTTCTCCGGTTAATTTCATTTTTAGTTTCATAGGGGCATTTGGACGTTGAACTAAATGAAGTTGGAAGACAAGAAGCAGCTTTAGTATGTTGTTCATTAATGATTTGATCCCTCGCTGTCTCTTCATCTTTCCTTGTTCCTGTTGTGTTGTCTCTTGAAACAGGAGCAGAGACAAAATTGCTGCAAGCTGTGGCAAGCTTTAGGTCTCAATCTTTATCTAATTGGACCTTAATTTAAGTACCTGCAAGTTTGAACTGATCCAAACTGATTGATGTCAATTTCGTACAAATATTTTTTTTTGTTGGATATGAAATTGGAAGGTGATTAATTAAAGATCCAGACTTTCGTTGTAGTCACTCATAGATTCAATTGGTTTTATGGCAAGTCTGAATGATGGAATTGAATTTCATTACCCTATAATTTTTTTTTTCTTTCTTTGAATCAATTCTCTTTTGTTTTCATCCTAGTCTTACTAACTTGTTCAATTTTATTAGTAGTAGAAATTTGCAGAAAATTGTTTGATTACTAAATTAAATTATGTGCACCATGAACTTGTTCAATTTTATATTTTTGCATGATTTAATTCAAGTTTGTTATTTTTTACTGATTATTCATTTTTTTAGTAATATTATAGTGTAAAGCTATATTAATGCATGTTTTTTTAGCGAATAATCAATTTCATTAATCAATAAGTAGAGATTACAAATGTTGGGAGAAATAGTCCCACACCACACGTTATCCAGCTCAATTAGCTAAAGAATGTGTAACTACATTGGCTTCCTTTTTTTTTTTTTTGGTATCCCATCCGGTATCCAGGGCTTTGCCCTGACTAATCCGGATCCGACCCGCGTCGCGCACCTGGTTATGGTGGGTGAGTCTCCCAACAGGGACAGCTGCGTACGCAAGGTCTCGAACCTGAGACCTGCTTAAGCTGGAACAAGCCGCTTACCACTTGATCCAACCCCTTGTTGGTACATTAGCTTCCCTATTTACAAATTGAAATACAGAAATCAAATAAGGTTATCAAATAATCTTTAATATCATCTATCCTAAAACTATACCATAAATAAACTACCTACAAACCAAATACACAAATAAATAAACTACAAACTAAACTCACATTTCGTGAGAGTTGAACCCAAGACCTCATGATTCAGGTAGGCTACAACTAAGAGTCCAATACCACCAGGCCAAATGCCCGATGGCAGCTATTAATGCATGTTGATGTCTCGGGTTTAAGCATTTGTGTATGGAAAAAGACCATGCTCAAAAATTTTCTTTTATTTGATTTCCGACACAATTTAACTCTAAATTATTCAAGAATTAAAGTAATTATTGAATACCGATGGGTCAAATGAAATGAAAATGCTTTAAAAAAAAAGAGTTTTGCTACATGACCAGAAAAATTGACTCGAAATTTGGTCCTTCATGACGTGTTGTTACACAATTGGTCCAACAAACTGGTCCCACTACTATAGATCTGATTTTTTTTTTTTGCACAAAGGGGCTTTGATTTATTTAAGGGAAAATTTCAAAAAAAGGCGGTCTATCAAGAATATATTTTTTTGAGATCAAATAATCACTTTCATTGGTCAATAATCAGAGATTACAAACGTCGGAAGGAATAGTCCCGCACTACACGATTGTCCAATTCAATCTTAGTTAGAGAATGTGTTAATACATTGGCTTCCTTATTTACAAATTGAAACGTAACCACATGATTGTCCAATTCAATCTTAGTTAGAGAATGTGCTAATAGGCTTCCTTATTTACAAATTGAAACGTAACCACAAGATTGTCCAATTCAATCTTAGTTAGAGAATGTGCTAATACATTGGCTTCCTTATTTACAAATTGAAACGTAACCACACGATTGTCCAATTCAATCTTAGTTAGAGAATGTGCTAATACATTGGTTTCCCTATTTACAAATTGAAACGTACATAAATCAACTAGGATTGTCAGGAAATTCACATTCCGTGAGAGTAGAACCCAAGACCTCATAGTCTAAGTATATTGGAACTAAGAGTCCAGCACTCTACCACCAGGCCAAATGCCCGATGGCATCTATCAAGAATATTAAGTAATTGGTCTAATGGAGATAAATATTTATTATTTGGTAAATCTTATTTAACAAAATTAATAAGAAGTACATCATAATTACCTTTCTAACCTTTGTAAATATTAACAGTGATTTTTTTCCCTCCCACGTTGTTTTCTTGGGCCAGATTCCCTCCCACTATCGAATCCCTATATTTCCCTCGTTCTTTATTTCCTATTACAGAGCAAAAACCTTAAATATTCCCCTCAATTCATCCATCGTGCTTGAGTGATTTGAGAAGAAAAATCTTCCATGGAAGACGGGGTCAACAAACTTGGTCTTTTGTCTAATAGGTTTGCCCCTTAACAATGCTTATTATTTTAATTTTATTGTTTTAGGCTTCTTCGTTGATTCCTACTTGGTCTTTTATAGTTGCAAGACTTGATGAGGATTACATAGTTGCACTACAAAATTTGAGTATGTACAAGAAAGAGCTTGCTGAATGGGTTTTGAACAATCAACCAGAATATTGGGTGATGTCAAAGTGGCAGCCTCGTTGTTGGGATCAAGTTACTAGCAATCATGCAGAGTAATTTAATGCTTGGATGGTGAATGAAAGACAGCATAGCATAATTCTCTTCATGAATGAGCATAGAGAGAAACTTGCAAAAAAGTTATATAGTGCAAAGACTGATGCCGAGTCGTGGAAAAAAATTGGCGTTGGAAGAAACATTGAGGAAAATTTGCTAGAGAACATTGGAAGGGGTAAATTTTTTAAAGTTTCATCTTATAGTGGTCCACTAACATAGTGGAAACAGAGACATGTTTATGAACAAGGCAACTAGAGAATACACATGTTTTAAGTGGCAAATTAATGTCTGGAATTCCTTGTTCTCATGCTTGTGCTGTGATTGAAGGTAAACATGGAAATATTTACCAGTTTGTGGATGACTGTTAGGTTGCGTTTGGTTCATGGAATGTAGTGAGAAAGTGTGGTAAGTTAGGTAGAGGAAATAACTTTCCCATGTTTGGTTGGTGGAATCTAATTTTAGGTGGGAATGTCATTCCCACCTAAAAGGGTGGGAAAGTTAACTTTCCCAGGAAAGTGTTACTATTTTTATCTTAACTTTCCTCTTATACCCTCAAATTTTAATGACTTTTCTCTTATACCCTCAAATTTTAATGGCTTATTAACTATTTAACCTTACCAAATTTTTGGAATGTAAGCTTGTGGGTAAGGTTGTACTTTGCACACCTTGGGAATATCAGATTTTGACGTTAACCAAACATGGTAATCTGATTCCCACAAAAACAAAAATTGTACACTTTCCTACTAAAATAGCATTCCCAGGAAAGAGGTGGGAATGACATTCCAACATAATATCTAAGATACCACGAACCCTAACGCAACCTCAAGTAATTATCCTCGACAAATTTCCTCCACCCAGAGAGTATCTTTCCATGGCGTGGTAGTCAGATATCTTCACATCCCATGTTTGATCAGAAACCTTAAGTTTTATGTTAGAGTAATTATTTGATACACCGGCGGTGTAAATTTTGGACTCCACAAGCGGGTTGTGGAGTTGACACATGTCCATTTTTTTAATTAATTAAGTTTTAAATATTTCAATCTAGTCCCTAGAGGACACATGTCACCTTTCAGAATCCGCTTGTGTAGTCTGCTAAACTCCACCGCCGGTGTATTGTATAATTTACCTTTATATTATTCGCTCCATGACTCAAACAAATCCTCTTTGTAAATTTGTTTGTCACATTCTGCCAAAATAAATAAATACTAAATAAATGTGCATTAAATGGAAAAGGCAAAAAACTAGTAAATGATGATATCCAAGTAACATACCAGATATGTGCCTTGCACATAAGTAGGCTGCATAATAACTTTGAAATTATGAGATTTGGACTTGAATTTCTTTGATTTCTTAAGAGCAGGCAAGTTAGTCTCTTGAGTTTCACTTTTGCCTTGTCCGCCGCCACCCATGGTCGGTTGCTCTTCCTCTAGGGTTTATTCACTTGTGGCTTGGCCGCCACCAATGGTTGGTTTCTTTTCCTTTTGGGGGTAAATTCTCAAAAATATCTGGAGATACCCCTTTTCTGGTGCATTATCTTCCAAATATGTCAAGGTTGAATTTCAAATCACCTTGATACTCAAAAACTATAAAACCTCCAATGCCGAGGGAATTATCATTAACAAATTCCTTCCAACCCTCTCGAAAGTATACCTCATCCTTGGCCACGTTAACCACTTCAACAGCCCAAAATTTGCCATCACGGCTAAGTATTAACCGATCTTCAGGTAATTTATTAACTAGACATCTCTAAAGCCCTTTGCAAATTGAGGTGGCAGTTTGAGTACGTTTGGAAATTTCTATAGAAAGTAAAAAAAGTTTAGGATTAGAAAGTTTTTTCTTAAGTATTTTAGCATGTTTGTTTAACATCTAAAGTTTAAATTAAATTCCTAAGAAAGTGTTTTAAAATGTTTGGTTGGTTAGTTATTTTCCAATGAAAATAAAGTTAAATTTATTAAAATACCCCTTTGATGAATATTCAAAATTTTAAAACATGATCCTTTTAAGTAAATTTGTCCCAGAACCACTTTCATTAGAAAAGTGAGAAAGTGTTTTAACAAAAGTATTTGGGTCAGTTAAACTTTCTTATCCTAAACTTTCTCTCCATGTTAAAATTGTTAAAATAACCAAACATGTTAAAATTGTTTTCTACCCTAAACTTTCTATAGAAAGTGATTAAATTACATCAAAACAAACGAGCTCTTTCTGTCAAACAAAAATTAAGAAATTAAACATATAAATTATAAAACAATAATTATTATATATAAAATAAGGGTAATTATTTGATGCACCGGCGGTGTAAATTTTGGACTCCACAAGCGGGTTGTGGAGTTGACACATGTCTATTTTTTTTAATTAATTAAGTTTTAAATATTTCAATCTAGTCCCTAGAGGACACATATCACCTTTCAGGACCCGCTTGTGTAGTTTGATAAACTCCACTGTCGGTGTATTGTATAATTTACCATAAAATAATACTAAATTTTATACATATTTTTTTTTGGCACAAATGACGAAACAAAGAAAAAATCATACTCTAGTAGTTTTTCATGCTCTCATTTTTACATTTCTAATTAATATATAAATTGAGCAAACCCTATTGTATGTATATTAGATTACAATAAACACTTTATAAAGAAAGATTAATGTTTGAGAATTAAGGTGGGAGAATTATTACCAGGTCAGTGGAGAAGTCACCGATTAAAACCTTGAAAAAAGCTGGCTTCTTTTCCATAATTACGAGCTATGGATCAGTTGCAAGCAAGTGGTAACCGGAGAAGGAGCTACAATTATCCCTTTTCAATTTAATTTTAATAATTAACAAATTATTGCTTATTTAAAGGTCTTTTTTTTTTCCTTTTGGTCTCTAAATTGAAAAAAAAAAACAAATCATTTTTTATTTTAAATCTCTCTAATATAGCTGGGGAAGGATGTTACAAAATCATCAAATTAAGTAGTTTTTTTAGGATAAATCTAAGTAGTCGTTTATCTTATATTGACGTGGAGAATCGCACGTTGCACGTATCATTTGCTCCAAACCAACAGGCCGTGAAAATTTGGAGACAACTACGGGCCTGCGTGTCTAAGATAAAATGTGGATTAAAAGTTTTAATTAATCAATAACTATATATAGTGTACTAAAAATTAAATTGGTTATTTATATATTAAGTATGAACCCGGCCCGGCCATATTTAAAAGTAATCAATCACCCTGTTAGGCCTGAGTTTTAGGCTTTGGATTTTCATATTTGGAAAATTCTAAACAGCCAGAAAAATTGACCATAATCTCTGTATTTAATCACACCGTTGAGCCTGGCATTTATTAGGACTTGATCGTGATAAAGCAAGGTCAGCAATCATATTTCATTGACCGCCCAATTATACTCAAAAGTCAAACCACATTGTTAACTTATATCAGGTAATGGGTATTCCAACTTAGTACAATCAATTCAAGACCTCGAGAAAATATATAATTTTAGGAAGCTGGCATAGTATATTGAAAGCACCAGGTTTATGGCATTGTAGGAAAAATTTATTATCAGATCTATTGTCAGTGGAGTTTAGCAGATTGCATATACGGGTCTAGAAAGGAGATGTGTCCCCTTAGAAATTAGATTGAAATATTAAAATTTTAATTAATTCTAAAATGGAGAACTTGTCAACCTTCTGTAACCCGCTTGTGGAGTTCAAAAACTACACTAGCGATGTATTAAATAGTAGCTCTTGTAGAAAACTAAAATGAATGCTAAAAGGATATGGAAAATTATTCAATACACCGTTGTGAAGTTTAGCAGACTGCACATGCGGGTCTAGAAGGTGACATGTGTTCCCTTATTAGGGACTAAATTGAAATACTAAAAATCTAATTAATCCTGAAATGGGGTACTTGTCAGCTTTTGAACCGCTTGTGGAGTCCAAAAACTACACTGGTATATCAAATAATAACTCAAAGGATATATATACTGCATATTGAAACAAAAGAAAATCAAATCTTGACCAACCAAAGAAGAATATTGTTTCCATCCGAAACTAGACAGCAAAACTGTATGAATCAATCTGATTGCATTGCAGTTTCGGGTAGATGTCTCAGATCAGCCATAGTGCGATTGATTCATAAGTCCTTTGTGTCAAATGAATTCCATCCCAACTCCACCAGTGTTTGAACATATTGTTGCCTTAGGATGTCCGCAAATCTTGAAAAGTCAAAGTTGTATTCCCCTGATCCATTGCCGCAACAAGCTTTTTGTAACAGTTTGGGATCAAAACCTAATGATTTTTTCCAACTATGAACATGTTAATTATGGTACAATATCTCAAATTAAACGCAAATTAAGAATATTTAGTAGAACTTACCTAGCATATTAGCCTTGCTGAAAAGCCAAAGGAATGCATTGTAGTAGTTACCATAGACAATAATTACATTGAGATATTCCTCTCCTAGCTCGACTATCGCTTGTTGGAGATGATCGTTATGATAAATTGAAAAGTGATTCAAATACTTTAGACAATGTAGTTCATCATAATCACTTGTATCATTAACTGCAAATCCAGCGAGATAAAAAGGAAAACAGCCTATTGGGGACAATTACCCATATCCGATAACACTCTGAAGTAAGTGATAAAAAGCATTAAAAATCAACAAGGTCAACAACACACACAAAAAAAAAAAAATTAATGTCTTGAACTACATTGCGCACCATGGCATCAAAAGCATTCATTTGACTTTTGATTCTAAATTTCAATGATTTAATGACACTAACCTTTGATTGGGAAAATTTTACAGATTTTGAAAGACTTGTTTTCTATATAGGCCTTGATATGTCGTATTCAGGCGATGACGAATTAAACTTTGTTCTTTGCCGTAAGTATTTGATTGATTGTAGGGAGGATTATTTTTTTATGCACATTGGCACCTCAGCCTCGTGGACGGACGAAAGAAGGGAAGTTACAGAACGGGGCAATGAAGTCTCGCGAAGTAGACAGCAAGCACTTGTGAAAGAGTTCAAGTCAACCAAACTAATACACTGTATTAACTCTGTGATGTGATTGCCTTTTATTTTCATGTACTGATTTATACATCGGATTCAAGTATTGCAACTGCCACTTTTCATGATTCGATGACATCTGGAATTTCTTTTCAAACATGTTGTCTCTGGTTTTTTCAATTTGTGATGGATCTTACTTTTGCCTTGTTTGGTAGTGATGATTAATAGTATTATTAAATTCATGAATATGAGAGGGGTATCCCGCGTTTGCGCTACGGGGATTTTTCAATATGGGTAAACTTGTTTATACCTGTTATTTATTTTCTAAGTGTATACTTGTTTCCACACATAGTCATAATATATCCTTCAAAAATAAATTCTTTAAAAAATACATTCTTAAATATCCTTCAACAATGGAGGAATGAAAAAATGAAATGAAATCCGTTTCACCAAAGACCTTCATGAGTTCAATTTTACTTCACTGTTTTTTTTTTCGCTTTGGTTTTCTCGCCTGTGAGAAAAATTAAAGGTCATTAAGTTAGTTTAATGAATGTAAATATGTTCACACCATACCATATTTCAGACTCATAATTTCTTGCCATGCCTGCATCAAAATTCAAAATGTTAACACTAGTATGAATTTCTAGCATCAAAATGAGAAAAGTCGATGTAAAGCTCTATCCTCTTCTACTGTGTAATACTCCTCTGGTCCAAAATAAGTGAAACATTTCCATTTTTTGTTTGTTTTATAATGAGTGATACATGTATAAAATCAATACTCTTTTTATTTTCTTTTCCATCTATACCCCAAATTAATGGAGAGTTAGGAAGAGAAAGAAGATAAATGTAATTAATGAAAAGTTGAGGTGCTTAGATTTGGCTTCAAATTTCCGTTTGGGGTTTTTCGCAAAACTCGAAACAAATCAGAAAGTTCTTTTTTACTAAATTTAAGATGAATTAATCATTGTATGTGTAATGTTTTGCATAGGCTTGTTGGAGAGTGGAGTTAATTTCACAAATTACTCTCTCTGGTCTAAAATAAGTGAAACACTTTGAATATCACACGTTAAGTTACCTGGAACGTGAACTAAAAGATTTAATGACCTAGGTTTAGTTACACAGCTGACCTACCCTAACCTAGGTAATTTAGTTACTGTTGTAACTCGGATATCCCAAACTATAATCTAGCAAATTAATCATGCAAGCGGAAGCAACGAAAATAATAAACATCCACACAAGACACAAGAATTTACGTGGTTCGACACTGACTTGCCTACGTCCACGGAGGAGAAGAGAAATCCACTAGTTATCGAAAATTACATCATACATAATTATCAATAACTCTCACTCAATCTCTCAACCCAATCTAACAATCAATTCTAAACCAAACCCAAACAATCTTGAGCACTCTCGCTCGGTCTCTACAAACAAATCATCACATCTATTAAACCAAACAATCACACACCCACCCATGAGGACCATCCTTTTGTCCTATGGGGTGTCTCCACCTACATCTTTTCTCCAAGCATACAAAATCCTATAGAGAAGCTCTTTATTTATA
>AWUE01019488.1:0-26591 GCA_001974825.2 Corchorus olitorius
TGTATTCCCCTGATCCATTGCCGACACAAGCTTTTGTAACAGTTTGGATCAAACCTAATGATTTTTTCCAACTATGAACATGTTAATTATGGTACAATAATCTCAAATTAAACGCAAATTAAGAATATTTAGTAGAACTTACCTAGCATATTAGCCTTGCTGAAAAGCCAGAGGAATGCATTGTAGTAGTTACCATAGACAATAATTACATTGAGATATTCCTCTCCTAGCTCGACTATCGCTTGTTGGAGATGATCGTTATGATAAATTGAAAAGTGATTCAAATACTTTAGACAATGTAGTTCATCATAATCACTTGTATCATTAACTGCAAATCCAGCGAGATAAAAAGGAAAACAGCCTATTGGGGACAATTACCCATATCCGATAACACTCTGAAGTAAGTGACAAGTGAACAACAACAACAACAACAACAACAACAACAACAACAACAACAACAACGGAGGAATGAAAAAATACTTGTTTCCACACATAGTCATAATATATCCTTCAAAAATAAATTCTTTAAAAAATACATTCTTAAATATCCTTCAACAATGGAGGAATGAAAAAATGAAATGAAATCCGTTTCACCAAAGACCTTCATGAGTTCAATTTTACTTCACTGTTTTTTTTTTCGCTTTGGTTTTCTCGCCTGTGAGAAAAATTAAAGGTCATTAAGTTAGTTTAATGAATGTAAATATGTTCACACCATACCATATTTCAGACTCATAATTTCTTGCCATGCCTGCATCAAAATTCAAAATGTTAACACTAGTATGAATTTCTAGCATCAAAATGAGAAAAGTCGATGTAAAGCTCTATCCTCTTCTACTGTGTAATACTCCTCTGGTCCAAAATAAGTGAAACATTTCCATTTTTTATTGTTTTATAATGAGTGATACATGTATAAAATCAATACTCTTTTTATTTCTTTTCCATTTATACCCCAAATTAATGGAGAGTTAGGAAGAGAAAGAAGATAAATGTAATTAATGAAAAGTTGAGGTACTTAGATTTGGCTTCAAATTTCCGTTTGGGGTTTTTCGCAAAACTCGAAACAAATCAGAAAGTTCTTTTTTACTAAATTTAAGATGAATTAATCATTGTATGTGTAATGTTTTGCATAGGCTTGTTGGAGAGTGGAGTTAATTTCACAAATTACTCTCTCTGGTCTAAATAAGTGAAACACTTTGAATATCACACGTTAAGTTACCTGGAACTAGACCTGTTCATGGGTCGGGCCGGGCCGGGCCGGGCCTAGCCTTAAGATTAAGGCCATTAGTGTTGTCCAAGCCCGGCCCATTTATAAAACAGGCCTCAAACTTTTGTCCAAGCCCGGCCCATTTATCAAATACTTAGACCAAGGCCCGTCCAAAAGCCCGTCTAATATTTTTTTTAATAATTATTTTAAGAATTAAATTATATTAATTAATTATATAAATATAATTGTAAATATAAAATATGATATGTACTACCTATAATATACTATTCTTATTGATAATAAGATTCTCTACATATATAATTCATCTTTTTCTTATTTAAAATACGTTGTACGTATAAATTATATCTAATAAATATTATATATCAACAAATAAAAAATAAAAAACAAGTATAATCCTTAATCGGGCCGGGCTCGGGCCGGGCTTGGACTTTTGCTCTTATACCCAAGTCCGGCCCATTTAATAAGCGGGCTTGATATTTTTGTCCAAGCCCATCCAATGGGCTTAAAATTCTTGTCCAAGCCCTTTAAAATATCGGGCGGGCTTACGGGCTTGGACGGGTAGCCCGGCCCTTGAACAGCTCTACCTGGAACGTGAACTAAAAGATTTAATGACCTAGGTTTAGTTACACAGCTGACCTACCCTAACCTAGGTAATTTAGTTACTGTCGTAACTCGGATATCCCAAACTATAATCTAGCAAATTAATCATGCAAGCGGAAGCAACGAAAATAATAAACATCCACACAAGACACAAGAATTTACGTGGTTCGACACTGACTTGCCTACGTCCACGGAGGAGAAGATAAATCCACTAGTTATCGAAAATTACATCATACATAATTATCAATAACTCTCACTCAATCTCTCAACCCAATCTAACAATCAATTCTAAACCAAACCCAAACAATCTTGAGCACTCTCGCTCGGTCTCTACAAACAAATCATCACATCTATTAAACCAAACAATCACACACCCACCCATGAGGACCATCCTTTTGTCCTATGGGGTGTCTCCACCTACATCTTTTCTCCAAGCATACAAAATCCTATAGAGAAGCTCTTTATTTATACTAGCATAAATTTAGCCTCCAAGAATCCCCTTCCTACTAGGATTCTTGATTACCAAGTCTTTTTTGCAACAATCAATAGGCCTAAAAAATCGCAATCCAAATCTAATTAGGATTTGAGTCAAAATCCTAACAATCTCCACATTGACTCAAATTCCATCAAATCTTTAATCTTCAATCAATCTTCAAGAACATACTTGGCTCCACCTCCAATGAAAGTCTCCCAATTTTCAAGCAATCTTGTCTTCTGTGTCTTCATCTTCAACTGCATCTTCTTCAACTTTAATTCCGAATCCGATCTTGTTTTTCATCCAAATCTGAGCAATCTTCAAAACAATCATCAAGCATTGAAATTTGGCAATCTCCACGACAATCAAATCTACCGAACCATATCACAAGTTTGGACTACCGGGCAACCTCCAATACATTCAACCTGAGCTCTGATACCAATTGTTATAACCCCGATATTCCAAACTATAATCTAACAAATTAATCATGCAAGTGGAAGCAACGAAAATTATAAACATCCACACAAGACACAAAACTTTTAAATAAGGAGATTATCTTCATAGAAATCTTGAATTCCAGGGTAGTAGGAAAGTTTTTCTTCAGCTCCAAAACTTTTGAATAAGGAGATTATCTTCATTCCTTGTGAAAGGTAGTTTCGCCAATGGAGATAATAATTGTGGTAGTCTTTACTCTTTGTATCATCCAAGTCTCTAATAGTTTTTAGGTAAAATAAGTAAATTGAAAGTTTTAGTCTGTAATTGTTTAGTGGGATAAACCATGGAAAAATGAGAATCAAGTAGGAAAGCAGAAATTTATCAAACTGACTTTTCTCTTTATTGGTGCTTACTTTAGGATCATATATTCCGTCTCATGTTTGTTTAATGCTTGACAGTTTTGTCCACTATATATATCCAAACAACCCAGAGGTATTTGCTGATTAATAAAAAGCAATTGATTAAAATAAAATATATTGATAATAAAAATGAATTCTTTCGAAGACAGGGCTGTGTGCTACACTTTCTATACAAGTTGCAAAAGCAAGAAGCACAAAGAATTCTGAAGCATGAATCTTCTTAATCCAGGTATGGGAAGGTATTCCTATGATGATTAATCAATACATAAATAAGGCACCATGAACTTGTTCTATTAATTAATCCTAGACCTATACTTGTTCAATTTTACTAGTAGTAGAAATTGTGGAAAAATGTTTGATTTACTTTGAAATTATGTGCACCATGAACTTGTTCAATTATGTGCACCGTGAGAATTGTTTTACTAATTATTCAATTTCTCTTTTTTAGTAACATTATACCGAAAATATAGTGTAAGAGCTACTAATGCCAATTGATGTCTTGGATTTAAGCATTCCTGTATGGAAAAATTCAGAAGATTTCCTTTTATTTGATTTCCAACATAATTTAACTATAAATTAGTCTAGATTCAAAGTAATTGTTGAATAGTGATAGGTTTCTGCTAAAAGATGAAAGCCTTTGATAATTGATTGTATTACCATTATTCATTCATTAAATGAAATGAAAATGCTTTAAAAAGTCAAAAGAAGGATAAAAAATACCTATGAAGTAAGAAAGGGTAAAAAGTAAGGAAAAGGAAAAGAGGCTAGCCCAAGATCCATTCTAGAGCTAAAGCCTAAGATCCATATTTTGTTTATATGGTCCTAGTCCAAATCATATAGAATTTACAGTTTTTTGATCTTTATATCAAGGGAACGTTTAATTTGGATGAATTGGCAAAACAATATTCGCATTTCGATTGGCAATTTCCCTTATATTAAGTAAATCTTAATCACTTGGCTATAGTTTAGGGTTTTTTTCTTTGTAACCAAGATACGTCTAGTTATCAAAAACATTCCGGGAAGCCATTGATGAATCCACAGCAAAAACCTATATGGCAGACCAAATCAGTCAAGCAGGAAATAAGGTAGCGTATAAGAAGTTAAGAACATAACTCAATATCAATTACTTGTCCTTGTTCTTGTTGTTTTGATTCACTTGTTTTTCATCCATTATATTTAACTCTAATCAAATTATATATTATATATGTGTAGGAAGTGGATTTGAACAGGTTCATGATGGAAGAACTACCAGATGAAATCTTATCTATAATCATCTCTTTCCTATCAGTGAAGGAAGCAGTACGCACCAGCATATTATCAACATAGTATTAAATCGCGGTCGCGGATCCTGTCGCGGTCACGGTGTCGCGGTTGCGGGTATCGCGAACGTTACATAACGCGTCGCGGTGTTGCGGCCGTAATTTTTTTCAAAAAATCGAATTAGTTACAAAACTAATAAATTTATATATGTTGACATTGTATTCATTCATTTTAACCTTGATTATAAATAGTTGTTCTTTTGCTTTTTTAAAGGCAAAGTTAGGGAGATTTTAATAAGAAAAAGGCCTCCAATTAACTAGATTTAATTAAAAGAGTCCTAATTAAATATATTTTGTTATAATAAGGATTATGGAAGGTAAATAATTAAGTTTAAGAGGTATCATGGTGGTGTCATGGGCGTCGCGGACCGTTACACCGTTTTTTGGCCTCCGTCGCGGCCGTTATGTAACGGTCGCGGCCGCGACACATGCAATTCGTATAACGATGTAACGTATCGGAAAAAATCGTCACGGTGCCTTCAAAATCCATTACGTAACGGCCGTCGCGTAACGACCGATATTTTGTACTATTTATCAAAGAGATGGGAAAATCTATATTTATTCATGTCTCGCCTCAATTTTGATGCTGACACCTTCATCTTATCTGATTATTCTTCTAGGGGAGAACATGTCAAATCCATCTGTAAGTTGTTGCAGCATTATTTGGATTCAAATATCGAATCCTTCCGTCTCTGGTTTCCTGATTATAGGAAGTTTTGGCGGTATATCGATCAGATGACTAAAGAAAAGCTAAAGAATCAGGACATACTTGGTTATATGAATATGATTGTTGTTGCTGATGAAAGCAAAAAGGATTATAAATTTGATTATAGATGGATTAGATCAGCAATTAAGATGGGTGTTGAAGAATTGAAACTTATCCGTTTCTACCGTTTTTCCTTTAAAATGCTTTCAGGATCAAAGCTAAAGCATTTGCATCTGCAATTTTGTTCCATACCCTCACTAGATAAAGTTAACCCTATTCTGCATTCCTTAGCAACCCTCGAGTTAGAAGATGTACATTATATGAATGAAACTATATTGGAATACATCTTTTCTTGTGTGAACCTCTGGAAATTGGTGCTAAGGAAGTGTTATTTTTATCCTAAGTCGACCATTGCCTGTTCAGGCATCAGTTTGAAGTGTTTGCAAATATTTAGCCCTATAAATTTAGATCAGCTTCATGTTTCTGCACCAAATCTCACCTACTTTGAGTACCAGTGATAAGCCTGATACACAAGTTTCTTTCTCCAATGTTCCGAAACTCGAAGAAATGGTCTTGGATACACAACTCGGGAATCGGACAGTGGATGACATGTTTACTGATTTTGCAACGGATGCTCCTCAACTCAAAAGGTTAATGTCTCTACAACCACATTGGACTTTAATTTGGAACCTAAAGTATCTGTAACCTCAACCATATTATGCCAACTCGAGCAATTGGAGTTGATTCTTGACATTAATGACTGCAATTTTTTCAAGATGATTCCTATACTTGTTCCTTGTCCTTTGTTGCAGAAATTTCATTTGACAACATCTGGTCGACCGACCAATTAATGCACCTGACATGCGATATCCTACGAGATACCCATTTCCCAACTTGAAACAAGTTCAAATCAGAACATTTTATTTTACCTTGAGTGAGATTCCCTTTGTTTTCTATATGTTGAAAAATGCGATTGCACTTGAGCGGATGATTCTTGACACCACTCCTAAATGTTGCGGCCGTGACTGCAAAATCAAACACTTGTCTCATGAACTTCCCAATCAGCGGATTCGAGCAAAGCTTGCTTCTCCAACTGCAAAGTTGGTTCTCCAGCATCATTCGGACGAGAGAATAGATTTTTCCAATCCTGATTATTTGCAGTTTTGGTCGCATATTGATTATGAATTGCTAGAGGATTATCTAGTTGGTGTTTATGATAGTAGTTATAGATGGATTAGATCAGCAATGCTAATGGGTGCTGAAGAACTGACTTTCACTTATTTAGATCACTATGTTCATCATAAACATAGGGCTACTAGAAGATTTTCCTTTCAAATTCTCTCAGGGTTACTACCATCAAAGCTAAAGCATTTGCGTCTGCAAAATTGTTCCATAACACCACCGGCTAAAGTTAGTGGTCATCAGCCAAAACTACATTCCTTAGCAACCCTTGAGTTGGAAGACTTGCTGGTAGACCAAACTGCATTGGGAACCATCTTTTCTACTTGTGTCAACCTCTGGAAATTGGTGCTAAGGAAGTGTAAGTGTCAACCTAACTTGACCATTGCCGGTCCAGGCATCAATTTGAAGTGTTTGCAGATTTTTAGCCCTATTTTGTTAAATAGGCTTCAAGTTTCTGCAGAGAAGCTCACCTACTTTGAGTACCATAGTACTAATCCCAATACCCAACTTTCTTTCTCCAATGTACCGGAACTAGAAGAAATGATCTTGGATCTACAACTTGGGATTCGCAGAGTGGACGACATGTTTACAGATTTTGCTCCTCAACTCAAAAGGTTAATGTCTCTGCATACCACATTGGACTTTAAGTTGGAGCCTCAGATACCTGTAACCTCAACCATATTATTCCAACTCGAGCAATTGGAGCTTATTCTTGGATGTTGGAGGTACTGCAATATTCTCAAGATGATTCCTATACTTGTTGCTTGTCCCTTGTTGCAGAAATTTCATTTGATAGCATCTGGTCAACCGACCAATGTACCTGACATGCAATATCCTAGCACTAAGCACCCATTTCCCAACTTGAAACAAGTTAAAATCAGAAAATTTTATGCTACCTCGAGTGAGATTCCCTTTGTTTTCTATATGCTGGAAAATGTTGTTGCACTTGAGCAAATGATTCTTGACACTACTCCTAAAAGTTGCCGTGACTGCAAAATCAAACACTTGTCTCATGAACTTCCTAATCAGCGGATTCGAGCAAAGGTTGCTTCTTCAACTGCAAAGTTGGTTTTCCAACATCATTCAAACGAGAGAATTAAGGTGATGTGAAGGCAATGTGAAAGTGAAAGATAGTGTGATCTGATATTTGTTTAAAACTGTACTGGACTTTTTGGTTGCTACTATTAGTTTATTTTGAAAGATATGTGTGTTCATGTCAGCTTCATGATATTATCTGTATTTTCATATGTTTGACTTGCTTAGTTGTGGTTTTTATTTTAAGGATGAAAGATGTGTGCATTGTTTCTTTGCTTATTGAAACTCCATATATATAAATCTCGACTTTGTCATATCTGTTTGGGAGTTTATAAATCTACACTTTGTTAATTACTATGTCGTATTTGGGAACTTTGTCTCGGCTTCGTTTTGTAAGGAATGTCATTCTTTTTAGTAATAAAGATGATCAAATGGTTGATAAGGAAGTTCTTGCTATAATTTCTAGTTTGAAAAAGGAATTATATATGTTCTAAGTATGTATCTGCTTGAGTCGAGTTGGTTGGCCAAATCATAAGATTTTCCACAAACTAATGGACTCTCTTAGCTTTCGATTCCCTGTAAAGCGCCTTACTCTAGTAAGAATAGCACACACTAAAAATACTCTGTTATTCCATTTCTTCTAGTTTACTTAGTCCATGAGTACTGTGTGTTAATGTCCACGTTTGAAGTATAACAATGAAGTCCATGCTGGTCTCAGACTCTCAGCTGCTATAAAATGGACCCAAATTTCCAATGTATAATGCCATTTCTTGTGAAATAAATATATTCTCGTCTTTAATTTTCTTGATGTTTTCTTGAGAAATCAAAAGATTATGCTGAGCATAAAACACCAGTTTCAGTTTGCACTATAAGAATTCTAATTAAGACACTTACCCAAAACGGAGAATGCTTATGTGATCAGTCAGTAATACACTCTTTGTGGTCCTTTGGAAGCAATGCAATTGCCCAAAAGGAAGGTTATGAGTTGTGTAATTATCTTTTACAAATAAATTCCTAGTTATACAAAGTGATAGACAGTCATAGTAGTAGTTTACCGAAACAGCCTGCAATGCTCGATAGAGTCTAGTCTGGTAATCCAAGTTTGGTTTTGTCACCGACAAGACACACCTTGACAACCATCTCTGTCTTTGATATTATATTATATATGTAATAAACTAAATTTGATTAGCTAGAAAAAAAAAATAAAATAAAAAAAAAAAAACCCTGCATTTTGGTCATAATTTCAAGTTTCAAAAGATTAATTATGATAAGATAAAATATTAGTATTACAGTAATGAGAAAAGCTGAATTGGAAATTTTTATATTCCTCCAAAGGGTAACATATAGGAAATTTTTCTTCCTTATATTCTTTATTTCAAAGTTCTTTTTTTCTAATCAAAAAGCCTTTTTGGTGCAGCACCGGCACCTGTGGAGGGCAGCCAAAGTTGATACCTTCGACCGATCAAACTCAGGAAATGAGATGTTCAATCCCTATGTTCATAGAAGCTGTTCTAAGAAAGTACTAGTAGTAAACAATTTCCTAATTAAGCAAATTGTTTAAACTTTTCATGGTTGACAGATTTATATGCAACACTTAGTATTATGTTTTTGGAACTTGGGAAATTGCAGACATTTGGAAGGCTTAAACAAGGGCAAAAGATTGAACTACAGTACTTTATTCAAATGACATATTAATTCAATATGTTCCTTTAATTACTCCATAGTCCATACTTTGATTTTCCACACAAAAATTACACTAGAATGGATTAAAAATCAATTTTTGGGCTGAAAAACTTTCCAACCACTCTGGAATCTAGAATCTTCAATGCTTCCTTGGATTTGATGCAGCTAGGTGTCTTGTATTGGTTCATAGATGTTCCTTGTGACACATAGTAATCCATTAAGGCATCAAAAGTCCCATGTTTTACCACCCTAATCTCCAAAGCAGCAATTGCATTTTCCTTCCTATAGCTTTTGTATATGTAACTCAATGACTCTTCCATTCTAGAGCAGCATTCTACCATTACCTTTGGATCAAGCTCTTTGACACCATTGCCTTCATTTGCCTTAACCTCCCAGAATATAACATAGTGACCTGGTGTTGATGAAGTATCAGCATAGCTAGTGTAACCTGTCAAGATGAATCCGATCGGATCAAGCAGAATCTTCGCTTCTGTCACCGCCATTAACAGGTCTGATTCGCTTGTTTTATCCGCGTCTATACTTAGAATTGCATTTCGTCGCTCTACAAATTGGAATTGGGGAGCATTGTTATAGAAACCAGTTGCCATTAGAACATCTCCAATTCTGTATCGGTATAGCCCTGAAGAAAGAAAGCATATATTTGGCTCAAAGACTCATACTATCCGAATTCTCCCTTTACAAAATGAAAAAAAAAAAGTTATTAATTACCTGTAGAAGTTGTGACAACAACTTCATAACATTGGCCAAGCTTCACATCTACAAGATCAACAGGTTCAACATTACTGCAGTTTTGGTTGACAGGGATGAACTCGAAGTAAGCCATGTTTGGGATAAAGGTATAAGAGACATCGGAAGGCTTGGTTAAAGGTTCTAAATTGATCCCACACGCAGCTTCAGTACAAACATAGCCTGGCGAAACTATGGGAAGTCCATTGCTATAGAAATCAAGTGTCCTAGTATATTGGCTCATTGCACCCGTCGCTACGGCCTCGATCAACTTTGCCTGAGGCCAAAGCTTTTTGATTATCCCTTCCCATGATTCACAATTACAAATATGGTTTATTGAATCAGCCAATTTGGGATTCGGTTTCAGGATCAACGACACTGCATTTCTGCATCCCGAGTCTTTTATCCAATCACTAATTTGACCTGTTTTTATATTGAAGCACAACTCTTTCCAATAATCTTCCAAGAGTTTGATAGCTCGAACCACTACAGAAGCAAAGGATGAACCAACGGATACAACCTGGTCTCGTTGTAGTAAACCGACAAGTAATTGGCAATACATGCTCTGTTTCGTGTCTGGGCAAAACACTGTCTCGATTGGGGTTGTGTGAATTTGGGACAGGGTTTTTCTAAAAATACTTGTCTTAAAGTAATTGGTCGAAACAGAATTGGCTGTCAGCCCAGATGGAGTCTGGATCTCTGGTTTGGCAGACAAAAAGTAGAGTGTTTTGCCATGGTTTAAGTCATCAACATGTCTGAAAATGGAACAAGGTTCAATGTTTCTGATATTTTCTTACATATAAATGGGCCAAAAAGTTTTGGGCAATTTCTTACCTTTTTATGACAGAGGCAGCCAGAGTAAGAAATAATATGCTTTTCTCCATACGCTCTGCCGTGGATGGTATCATCTTCGGCTGCCCTCCGGAGGTTCCCGTGCTGCAAATCAAATATTCAAGATGAAATGAAAAGAAAAAAAAATGTGAAAACAAAAATGAAAGTAAGAAAGAATTTAAACCTTCGAAGGAATCCAGTTACTGGTTCAGCTAAAAGGATACTGGATGGCTTCCCATTCACAATACGATCTATGTAAGGCTTGATATCTTCGTAAGTAACAATGGGAACATTCTTTTTGAAGAGTTTCTTGTCAATAACTTGGCAGCCATTGAAGAAGCCCCTGAGATATTCAGATCCTGCATTTCGTTTTAATATATCCTCTAACAATTTATCTTGAACTTGATGAGCATTGGTGGTGAGATCCTCCAAAGTCTTCAAGTTAGCCTCATAGTCGTTTGGTTCCACAATAATCAGAGCCATGGAAAAAATCAAAAAATCAAGTGTGAGTAACCCAATGTCTTGTATCTGAAAAGATGCCGACAACAAAACTACTTACCCAATCGTTTTTTCTGTTTTGAACTTTTGATAGATAAGCAGATAAGAACAATATCTCCTACTTACCCATCCTTGTTTATTTTCACAAGTAGTGGGGCACTGCCCCCACATTTCATGACATGATGACACAAACCAATTCTGTATTAATGGCGGAGAGATAGGACAAAATTGACAATGGCCCACGTTGGAAGATATAGTACAGTACATGTTGAAATTGTTTGGAACAAAGGATTAAAGGTTCTATTAATCACAAATGAAAGGAGTTTTGGGGCTGAAAAACTTTCCTATCGCTCTTGAATCTAAAATCTTCAAAGCTTCCTTGGATTTTATGCAACTAGGAGTCTTGTATTGGCTCATTGAAGCTCCTTGTGATACATGGTAATCCATTAAAGCATCAAAACTTCCTTGCTGGACCACCCTAATCTCCAAAGCTCCAATTGCATTTTCCTTCCTATAGCTTTTGTATATGTAACTCAATGACTCTTCCATTCTAGAGCAGCATTCTAACATTACCTTTGGATCAAGCTCTTTGACATGATTGCCTTCTTTTGCCTTGAGCTCCCAAAATATGACATAGTGACCCGGTGTTGATGAAGTATCACCATAGCTAGTGTACCCTGTCAAGATGAATCCGAGTGGATCAAGCAGAGTCTTTGCTTCTGTCACCGCCTTTAACAGGTCTGCTTCGCTTGTTTTATCCGCTTCTATGCTTAGAACAACATTCTGCCTCTCAACAAATTTGAATTGAGGTGTCATATTGTGGAAACCACTCACCATAAGTATATCGCCTACTCTGTATCGATATAGTCCTGGCAAAACAAGAAGATTGGACATAGAATTAGCGCATAGCACATATAGATATGAACAATAATTGGGATATGTATATAGTATTTGATTAAATTGGAAATGGGAAATTTGACCTGTAAAAGTTGTAACAAGTAGTTCATAACATTTCCCAAGCTTCACATCTACAAGATCAACAGGTTCAATATCTTCGTTGTTGGTCTTCAATTCTATGGATTCCTTTTCAGTCATTGTTTCACAGTCTTTCTTCACAGGAAGGAATTCAAAGTAAGCCATATTGGGGAGAAATGTGTAAGAGACATCAGAAGGTTTGCTTAGAGGTTCTAAATTGATCCCACAGAGAGCTTCAGAACAAGCATAATACATAGATACTAAAGGCAACCCTCCGCAATAGAAATCAAGTGCTGCAGTATATTGACTCATAACACCCGTAGTAATTCCACTGATATACTTTGCCTTAGGCCAAAGCTTTGTAATTATTCCTTCCCATGATTTGCAATCACATATGTTTTCTATCGAATTCGCCAACTCTGGATTAGGCTTCATGATCAATGCCAATGCGTTTCTACATCCCGAATCATCAACCCAATCACTAACGCGACCCGCTCTTATGTTAAATCATAACTCTTGCCAGTAATCCTCTAAAAACTTGATAGTTCTTAAAACAGTCGATGCAAAGATGGAGCCAATGGACACAACATGATCTCGCTGTACTAATCCAGCAAGTAATTGGCAATACATGCTTTGTTTGGTGTCTGAGCAAAGGATTGTCTCAATTGGGCTAGTGTAAAACATGGAAGCCATGTTTCTAAACCAGCTGTCCTTGATTGTGCTTGTTGAGACAGATCTTGCCTTTAAGCCACAAGGGGTTTCAATCTCTGGTTTAACAAACCGAAGTTCCATTCTTTTTTCAGCTTGGTTCAAGTCACCAAAGTGCCTGTGGATGGATAAGTTTTTTGAACTAGTTACTTTAGGACTGTGCTCTTCTAAGCATCATGAAAGCTGATTTAAGCATGGGCATAAATGCCACTTTGAACCCTTAAGTTTGTACGGACTGCCACTTTGCACCCAACTTTTTTATTTTGACCAAAACGCACCCTAAAGTTTTATTTTTGTGCCACTTTGCACCCTCCGTCACGGTATGACAAACAGTTCTATCACGATGTCCGACGGTGGCATGCCACGTGTACCAAAAAGCGACATGTGGCACGCCACGTGTACCAAAAAGTGACACATATCACGCCATGTGTACCAAAAAGTGACACATGGCATGCCATGTGTTTCAAAAAATGACACATGGCATGCCACATGCACAAAAGGACACGTGCCACGTGTCATTTTTTGTCCACATCCACATCAAACACCGTGACCGATCCGTTTGTTCTACCGGACAGAGGGTGCAAAATGGCACAAAAATAAAACTTTAGAGTGCGTTTTGGTCAAAATAAAAAAATTGGGTGCAAAGTGACAGTCCGTATAAACTTAAGGGTGCAAAGTGGTATTTTTGTCATTTAGCATATATATCATTTAAGAACAAGTGGAATTCAGTTTCTAATACTTGATTTTTATTACAACTAAACATGTTTTTGTAATGTAATCTTGCAAAACTGAACTTACCAACATGATCATTCATATGAACCAATCTTTTTCTTGATTTTCTTCTGAAGAAGCCTAAACTAAACTTCAAGCGGATTAACGAGTCTAATCATAATGTGCCCACCAAGTGCACTATGAAAGTCCACTTAGAAGTAACAAAAAGTTAGCAATTCTTACTTTTTCATCACCGACACTAACAGAGAAAGAAAGAATGCCCTTTCATTAGCCAATTCAGCCGTGGCAGGAATCAACTTTGGTTGCCCTCCGCTAGTCCCA
This sequence comes from Corchorus olitorius, assembly GCA_001974825.2. NCBI lineage: Eukaryota > Viridiplantae > Streptophyta > Magnoliopsida > Malvales > Malvaceae > Corchorus > Corchorus olitorius. Next base: position 13,892 of record AWUE01019488.1, read on the forward strand.
GTGCTGCAAATAAATAAAAAATTGATTATTTAATGGAGGCAGAGGAGGAAAAAAAGGGAGAAAATTAGGGGGAAAGAAATTTCGACCTTCTGTGAAATGCAATAACAGAATCTGCTAAAAGGATGTCTGATGGCTCCCCATTAGCAATTCGATTGATGAAAGGCATAATATCTTCATAATTCACAATGGGAACTTTCTTTTTGAAGATTTGATTCCCAGTTTGGCCATTGAGAAATCGTTTTAGATATTCTGTCCCTGCATTTCTCATCAAAATCTCCGCCAAAACTTCTTGTTGTATTTGATCAGCATTGTTGGTGAGTTCCTCCATCATCTTCAACTCATCATCAGCTTCATACTCATAATTTCTTGCCATGCATGCATCAAAAATCTTAACAGTAGTATGAATTTCTGGAATCAAAATGAGAAAGAATATTGATGAAAAGCTCTACACTCTTCTGCTTATGGCTGATATGATGGACACTGAAGTGAACAGGATAAGGACAATCTGCTGCATGTGTAAAATTTGAAAGGTGGCAGCGCAGGTGGAGCAATGGGTGTAAAAATGGCCCCACAGATTGCCAGATGGAGTTTCAGTTCACTTTCCGGTTTGGTCAAAATAAGCTACATTGATATGCTTGTTCATTTGCCCCTGCAAGATTGATGATTAATGATTTAATGGATAACTGAGAAAAAAAAACGTAGGTTTTTGGGCCAACTCGAGGCCCTAAAAATGTTTTGGGCCTAAAAATGAAAGATCATCAAATGGACTTTTTGTTTTTGGAGGTAGATCATCAAATGAACTTAAGAATCAAGAAATAAGGCCTAAAAATATGTTGTTTTTACAAAAAAAAAAAAAAAGCCCCAATTTTTCAATGTCTAATATCGAAAAGAGAAAGAAATTGATGTGCATCTTAAACAAGGACAAGGATGAGATACTCCTTCCATTCCACTTTAAATGGCCATTACTTTTTTTGGTTATTCCAAAATAAATGTCAAGTTTCCTTAAATGGAAAACATTTTTATATAATTACTCCCTTTGTAAAATACCAACACACTAATTAAGATGGTGGGTTGTGGGCCGAATTTTGGTCTTAATTGGAAAGTTAAGCAAAACATAACTATTACATTAAACTCCGTGCTCTGCAAAGTGGTCATTTAAAGTTGAACGGAGGAAGTATTAATTAGTTTGATAAAAAGAAAAATCCTATAGATGAAACATGGATGTGCCAAAGCATTGAGTAATTTACTATATCAGGATGGAAACCGAACTCAGCCGACCTAGGTTGAGTTACGTGGAAGGTACACCGTACACCAAAAGATTTGAGTAATAGAATATATATATATACCAAAACCTATAACTATATTTCTTCTTTAATGTCTAGTAAAACAATAACTATGGTAATATGCAATTAAATACCTATTGTTCCCTAAACTGTATAAATTTATATGAGAAAAAAAAAAATCAACTAGATTCCGAACCAAACATTTCTACTAAATAGATATACAGTTTGTATAATTTTATTTGTATTGACGCTAAATTGTGTCGTGACCTACCTTCGAGATTGAGAGAGTTTCAAGTGACGTGCAAGAGAGAAAAACGTGGGAGGCGGATTCCAGAAGATACACCTGAAATCCTCTTCAACGGTCAAGTTAGTAAGTTTCTCTATGTGTGAGATGAGAGAGTTGAAGAGTTTATAGGTAATGAGATTAAAACGAATGAATGGAATTATTACACCTTAGCCATTTTACCCTACATATAGGGGCATTGGGCCTTAATGGGCCTAGATTTCTATAATATTTGGGCCTGATGATGCTTGAATTGCGTAAATTATGTATTTTCGGTATAAAATTTATTATTTAAAGCTATAAATTGGAGTGAATGAGTTGAGGTTGCCAGGGTAAGGGTAAGAGGGAATCTAATGGGTATTATTGCAATAGAATGGAGATGGGTAGGAAAAAGAATAGTGGGTATCATTGCAATAGAATGGATGGGTAGGAAAAAGAAAAGTAGAAGGAGAATTAATGTTTTTTAGGAGGATTGCAATATTTAAATCTTATTACAATCTGATAATTAATTATAAGGTTAATATTTAATGCACTGTCAGTGTATAGATCCTATACATTGTCAATGCATTAAAAGTTGCCACATTGTCAAAGAGCAATTTAAAAATTTCAAAGTCCTTAAAAATAAATAAATATAAATACATCTTTTTATACCAAAATTAATTATTAAAATATTATCATACTCTAAGTATTTCTCTCCCATCTCCCTTCATTTTTTGTTTCTCTGTAATGAAAATCAAGGAAATCATCATTTAAGTTCAGGGTAAAAATTCCCCTACCACAAGGATAAAGTACAATGGAACTCGGAAAAGAGGAAGACACCCATATATATGCTTGCCCGTCGATCTAATTACAACTATTAATAAAGAGAAATTGACGTTAAATAATAACATACCCAGACAGCAAAGGGGAGAGAGGAATACCATGATTAAAGATTGTGCAATTGCAAAGCCTCAAATCAAGAAAAAAAATTCCCATACATCCGAATTGATAAAAACTTCAATCACAATAATTTTGCAAGTTACAAACATGAGACAAGAAACCCAATTATAACTCATCAAAAAACATATACACTTTAGTGAGGTGCCATGATAATTCACTTCATCCTTCGATTATAAGTAATTAAATAAAAGAAAATCAAACCAAGTTTTGTTTTATTTTGGATTAATTTTCTCTGCGACTCATTGCCATGATAATTCTTTCTGAGTAAGGTAAAAGAAGTTTTAGATAGATGACCAATTTTTGGTTTGGGGAAGAAGAAGAGTCAAGGGAGAGAAACGAATAATTATCATCTTTTTAATCTGATTTAATATATGGCAAATTATACAATGCACCGGCGGTGGAGTTTAGCAGACAACACAAGCGGGTCCTGAAGGGTGACATGTGTCATCTAGGGACTAGATTGAAATATTTAAAACTTAAGTAATTAAAAAAATGGACATGTGTCAACTCCACAACCCGCTTGTGGAGTCCAAAATTTACACCGCCGGTATATCAAATAATTACTTTTAATATATTTTCTTTTTCATATTTTGTTATATTTATTCATAAGGCCCTTACAAATTTAAAAGTTTGTTGAATGATGATGTGTCAATTTCTGGTGCATCGACAGTGTATAGCTCCTATACACTGACGGTGTATCAAATATTAATCCTTAATTATAAGCTCAAACATCCAATAAGAAATGACCAAAACAAAATCCACACACAATCGATGAAATTTGAATTCGAAATCTTGCGGTCTAGGATTATGCACTTACCATTGAAAGAAATGACGAAGATTATCAAAATAGTAAACTGTAGGAATATAAAATCTTAAGTCAATGATAAGTTTTCTTTTTTGCACCAAAGTCAAAGGATAAGTTAGGACGTGTTCATGGCCGGGTCGGGTTAGGCCTAAGTTTTGATCTATATTTACATGGCTTGTCTAAGTCTAGTCCGACCCGATTAAACGGGTCTTAACTTATGTTCAAGTCTGTCCAATTAAAAAAAGTTTTGTCCAAGACCCGTCCAAGTCCACCCGTTTAATAATTAAGTATATATTATTTATTCATTTTGAACTCATTATTTATTATTTAAAATATATTTATTATTTATTTAATAGTATATATTATATCTAAGATAATAAAGCTTAATTAATATATATATTTTTATCAAAATAATTAATTTACACATCTAATGAATATTTAACTAGTCAATCTAATTATAAACAAATAAAATAATCTAATTATTTAAACATACGGGCTCGGGCCGAGCTTTTATGGCTAAGACCAAACCCGATCCATTTTGTAAACGGGTCTTAAAATTTTGTCCAAACCCATCTAACGGTCTTCAAATTTTTATCCAAGCCCTTCCAAATATCGGGCAGGCTTACGGACTTGGACGGGTAACCCGGCCTTGAACAGGTCTAGTTAGGACTTAGGAATAGCTTAACTGGCGCCCCCACCTACACGGCGAATGGAATAAACAATAGACTTTGGTGTGCTGTACGTATTGATCCTGCAGCCTTTATTAATTACTAGTAATTACTTTATTTCATGTTAATTTGTTGTACTTGACTTCAACAGAAGAGTTCTATAAATAGTTGCACTCGGATTTTCTCTTCGAATTCAGTATTCTCAAAGCTAATCAAAGTCACTTACAAAATAACCTTTTCTTTCTTCTTGTTCATTGCTGATCAAATGGAAAAAGCTTTTCAAGAAGCTATTTTGAGAGCTATCGAGGAGCAAACTACCAATGCTCATGAAATACAACAACAACTCTTGGAAGATATTTTGAAAGAAAATGCAGAAACAGAGTACCTAAACAAGTACCTCAATGGCCAAATCGATAAACAACTGTTCAAGAAAAATGTTCCCATTGTTACTTATGAAGACATCAAGCATTACATAGACCGAATTGTCAATGGGGAGCCTTCGAGTTTATTGTTGGCTGAACCCTTAACCGAATTCCTCCAAAGGTAACTATATATATATATATATATATATATGAAGTTGTTCCTCCATTTTTCCATTTTTTTTCTCCAATAGGAGGTCTGGGACGGGCGGGGTGGGTTTAGGGATGAGAGAAAACTACCTCCCCTTTGTGTAGCCTATCATTTAATTTCATGTTCACTAGCAAAAAAAAAAACTTTTTTTTTCCTGATAAAACTGTGGTTTTGGTGCAGCACCGGCACGTCTGGAGGGCAGCCAAAGATGATTCCCTCGACGGATCAAGCCTCGGAGACGAGATGTTCAATCCCTTTGTTCACAGAGGCTGTTCTAAGAAAGTATTAATTAAACAATTTATTAAGCACATTGTTTTAACATTTCATGGTTAATTAATAGCTTATGCACCATTAATGTTATGTTTTTGGACCTTGGGAAATTGCAGACATATGGATTGCTTAGAGTACAAGGGCAAAGTAACCTACTTTTTGTTTGCAAAACCAGAGTTGGACACTCCATCCGGTATAAAGGCAAGAATGTACACATTAAGTCTCATAAAAAGCAGCAAGTTCCAAATGTATATGTCTAAATTTTGCACAGCTCCTTTTGGGGTAATAACTTGCTTGGACACCAAGCAAAGCATGTACTGCCAATTACTTGCCAGTTTACTCCAGCGCGACGAGGTTTTAGCGGTTGGTGCAGCATTTGCATCTGCTTTGGCAAGTATCATCAAGTTTCTGCAAGATTATTGGAAGGAGATTTGCTCTAACATAAGAACAGGTCACCTCAGTGATTGGATCACTGAGCCAGCATGCAGAGATGGCATGTCATCAATCCTTACCGGGCCAAATCCCGAATTGGCTGATTTATTGGAACATATATTTGGGAATCAATCATGGGAAGGGATACTCAAGAAACTCTGGCCAGTAGCAAAGGGTGTTGATGTTGTTGTTACTGGGACTATGAGCCAATACTTCAATTTACTTGATTTCTATTCTGGTGGGTTGCCTATAGTTTCAACATCTTATACTTCTTCCGAAGCATGTTTTGGCATCAATTTAAATCCTCTGAACAAGCCTTCTGAGGTTTCCTACACATTTCTCCCGGCCCTGGCCTACTTCGAATTTCTCCCTGTGGATAAAGATAATGGATCGGAAAAGGCTCAAAAACTTCAAGTTACTGGTGTTTCTAAGGAGGAATCAGCTGTTGATCTTGTGGATGTGAAGGTTGGTCGGTGCTATGAAGTTGTTGTCACAACTATGGGAGGTAAAATCCAATAAGATTTTTAACAAAACTTTGGTCTTAAAATACCTGGGAGGTCAGTCCCTATACTGCACAAAGATGTTCAATTCCATCCCTGTATTCAATAAACGATCAATTTAGTTCCTATACTCACGAGATTTGGTCAATTTAGTCCATATACTCACAAGATTGGGTCAAATATTGAGTCCAATAGGAAAAGGTACAATGAAATCTTGTGAGTATAGGGATTATCTTGACCCAATCTTACGAGTACATGGATTAAATTGATCGTTTTTTGAGTATATGGATGAAATTGAACATTTTTGTGTAGTACAAAGACCTCCTACATATTTTCACCGTATCGTTTACTCATTCTCATTCTCTTTGTTCAGGCCTATATCGGTACAGAGTTGGAGATATTCTCAAGGTGACTGGTTTCTATAATAACTCTCCTCAATTCGAATTCGTGGAACGACAAAATGTGGTTTTGAGTGTTGATACGGATAAAACAAGTGAATCAGACCTCCTGAAGGCTATCATGGATGCGACGCGCCTCCTCGAACCACTCGGCTTGCTTTTGACTTCATACTCAAGCTATGCTGACACTTCATGTGCACCAGGTCGATATGCACTATTTTGGGAACTTAAGCTGAAAGAAAGTAATACCGATGATCTTCCAAAACTTGATCCCAAGATAATGGAGCAATGTTGCGCTAGAGTTGAAGAGTCTCTTGATTTTACTTATAAATTCTACAGGAAGATCAACTTGATTGCACCATTAGAGATCAGAGTGGTCAAACAAGGCGCATTTGTTGCACTCATGGATTTCTTCGTCTCAAGGGGGGCTTCCATTAGTCAATACAAGACACCTTGTTGCCTCAAATTGCAGGAAGCCATAGAAATATTGAATTCCAAGGTGGTAGGAAAGTTTTTCAGCTCCAAAAATTTTTCATAAGGAGATTATCTTTATGCCTTGTGAAGGGCAGTTTGGGGAAGGTGAGAATAAATATGGTAGTCTAAGTATTTTTATACTTCAGAAATTTTACAGGAAAAATAAGCAAATTGCAGCTTGCATCTCATAAATTGAGTTTCATCTATGATCTATATTACATCTACAGTTTTTTTTCCTTAAATAAAAGGTTTGATCCTTGTTTTCAATTTTTTGGTCTGCTTATAAACAACAATTATAGCATTTGTTAGACAGAAATTGGGGTTTCCTCATTGCTCTATTCTGGAAGATCAATTTGATTCCATTTTCTGCGGAATGTAATCAACATGAGGCTACAAGCTTGACATGAAACGCCACAAATTAAGCCTATCCATAAACCCTGAACAAATCATGGAAACAGAAATAATTAGTAGCAATGAATTCAGAATTTGCAGACATTTCCATTGATTATGACCCAACTTTCCTCACCTTAACATATAGCTTGAACTTAAATTAATCCTAGAAGAACTGCAATTGGCATCCCAATGAAGTAAAATTTTGCCAAGTTAGCACACTACCAAGTGTTGCCAACCACTTCCTCTAGCCAGTCCTGCAACATCAAAATCACTAACATGTAAACAAAAAAAGGATACAATGCATTGAATTTCTTTTCCTTAAAATTTAATGCTATCAGAAGAACTAAAAATAAAAATTCTTATATGGTTGAACCTGATAATACGCCTCGAATGGCATCAATCGATATTGAGACAGCAAGCAAGGGAGTTAGCCCTGCAAATTGCTTGATAATTGAAGGACTTTTGCTAAAGAAACCAGCCCAAATATTATGTCCAAAGGCTAAAGATAGAATAGCTCCAGAAGCAAGAAGGATAGAGAGCTTGAGAACAAAAAATGTTTTTCCCTTATCTCAATTGTTATTTTGAATGGAGATTAAGAAATTGATATATTTTAATTAAGGAAGAAATCTAACCTTGCTGCAGCACTAAGGCCATATGTAAACATGTAAGCAGGGTTTTAAATTGCGGTCGCGGCCGTGTTTTCGGTCGCGTCGCGTTTATCGCGTTTGCGGAAATAACATCGTTGCGGTAATTGCGGACGTGAATTTCGCACAAATTACATTATATATTAATTATCTTCAGAATACTATTATTTTTATCAATCTTTTAAGTAATTTGCACACACTAATTCCTTCTACTTATATGAAAAATCATGTTTATAACTTATTATTATAGTTATTATATTATTGTGAATTATTACCAATAATTCTGAAATTTCTTATCCTAGTTAATATTATTGTAAATATAAATAATTTATTCACAATGATACTACCAGTATAAATATTACTTTACTATATATATAACATAACAATATAATAATTATTAGTCCAAAAAGAAAACCATATACTACTTTCACTTAATTTCCTCTTTTCTAAAGTTAAACCCACTCACGTCTCCTTCTCCAAAGTCCAAACATCTATCTCTGCTCTCTCCCCTGTTTACTCTCTGTTTCACCTAATAAATCTCCAGAGTCCAGTAAAAAGATGCCTGAGCTTGAAGAACCGCAGTTAGCCCGTAGCCCCAAAACCAGGCAGAAAATTCTTTCTTCTTTGTTCCCCAAACAATTAGAGGGGCTGTCAGCCAAACATTCTTCGATATCTCTGTTCTATCAAGTATTCAAGTCCCATATACAACACAATTACAAGAATTTTATCTTTTTTAAATTCTGGTATTGAGTTATATACACTTAAAATTGACCGAATTACATAAGAACAAGTGGGTTTTATATTTGAAGTTCAGTTTTGAAAGCCAAAAACGGTGACCAGCGGCAATAGCGTACCGCTATCACCGTTATTGACCGCTATGGCCGCTATTCGCGGCCGCAAGACGCCGCTACGAGTGTGATTCCTTATCTCCACCTATCTCCACCGATATTTGATGAAAAGCGGTTTCGGAGGGTTCCGCTACCGCTAAATAGCGTCCGCTATTGCGGTAGCGGACCGCTATTTGAAACCCTGCATGTAGGCAATTGTTTCTGTATTGACACTGCAAAAAAACAGGGGAAAATTTTCCACCATGATCAAGCGTGGTAAATTTGTTTAGGAAAATTTATGATGCTAAAGAAAGGAGCTAAGAATTTACTACCATATTGCTATTAGTGAAGTAGTTATTTCTGAATTTGGCATCAAACCAGCTAACACAACAAGAATCTCAAATGCCCAAAACTCCAAACTAGCTAGAAAGAAATTGAACATCAAAAGCAAGGTAAGTCTTGCAGTTCAGTTGATAATATGAATTGATTTGAGAATATGAAATACTCACCAGAGCATTGCTGCAGAAGGAACAGCTAATTTAAAGTTTTTGAAGACGTAATGAAACGATTCAAAAGACAATCCTTTCCATGTTCTCTTAAATTTCTTCGCGAAAACGACATAGAGTACATTGCTAACAGAATAAACGATACCCATATTGAAATTGAAGCTGCCTAGGGAGCACCCTTGAAACCAAGACTTGTTTTGTTCATCAAAGAGTAGACAATCCCAAAATGGATGCCAAGTGGGATGGCCGAGAACAAGACCAAGGGTAAGACAATGCTTTTAATCTAAATTGAGAACATGTATTTCGGACATGCAATTTATATCTCCTTCCCTTAACATTGAATTTAGATTGGGATTTCCAACAATACTCCTTGGCGGACAAGGGATAGGTCATTCTCATTTATTTTGAGTTTTGTGTTTTGACCGAATTACTAGTATATATATAATATAATACTAATATCTTAATTTACTATCTTATCTTACTACTATATAAAATCACAAACTCCAAAATTTTAATTGGGAAATTTCATAAATATCCTTAGTATATTATAGTATAATAATTTTTAATAAGTATTTTTTTAGTTATTTAACTTTCTTTTTATATTTTTAGATGATTCAACTTTTTATTAATTATGGGAAGACATTGTAAATCTAATATTTAAAAATTTTAAATTATGAAAATATATTAATAATCCACTACAATTATAATTAATAATTTACTTCTAATAATTATTTTTATATACTATAATATATAATATTATAATTTATAGTCATGAAACTCTTTATTTTAATTATATAAAGATATTGTAAATACAAAATATAATTATAATAATTTACTCCCCATAATCATTTGAAATACTTTTTATTTATAATTTATATTTATTTAATTTAAATAAATTATGGGCATTAAGGAAAAAATTAGTTTAATACTTTACATGTTTAAAAAAATTGGTCTTATGCTGAGGTAAAGGTTGTCAAGATTAAAGTTTCCTATGGCAAGGAAAAAAAAGTTGTTGGCTTACTTTCATTTGGCAAGTTTCCCACGATTATAATTGGGTGATTTTCCAAAGTAGTGCTTCAATATTCTTTCCAAAAAAATAAAAAAAATGGTTTAATACTTTACATCATCTAATCAAATCTCAGCAACATTTGATTTAAGAATTTGTTTTTAAGAGTATCTGAATCTTGTTTTGATTTAATTAGAAATTAATTTAGAAAAATAAGAAATACGATATTAAAAGTGTGAAAAGCCCTCCAATCTTTTTGGTGTAGAATTATATATTTTTATGATTATTTTATCCAAAAATTGAGGAGAAATCTTTCGTGTCAATTTTTGCAAAATTTTAGTCGAAATCGTGTACTATAAATAACCATCACGGTTTTTTTGCTAAAAACACGTTCCGGGGACCCGCCTAAATTTTGGATGATTTTTGACTCCGAGACTACTTGAAATATCTATATTCATCTAACCAAATCTCAACCAAATTGGATTTAAGGATTTGTTTTTACAAGTATCTGAATCTTGTTTCGATTTAATTAGAAATTAATTCAGAAAAAATAGGAAAAACAATATTAGAAGTGTTAAAAGCCCTTCAATAATTTTGATGCCGAGTTATATATTTTTTATGAGTAATTTAGCCAAAAATTGAGGAAATATCTTTTGGGTCAATTTTTACAAACTTTACCCGAAATCGTGTTGTTTCAATTTAATTAGAAATTAATTCAGAAAATAAATGGCAAAACGATATTAGAAGCGTGAAAATGCTTCAATCTTTTTCGTATTGAATTATTTTTTTTTCTTAATACTGTGGCAAAAAATTGAGAAAAAATTTTTCGTGTCAGTTTTTAGCCGAAATGATGTACTAACCATCACCGTTTTTGGTTAAAAACGTGTTTGGGGCCTCCATTCAGTTTTGCATGGTTTTTGGCATACAAACTCCATGAAATATCTATATTCATGTAACCGAATCTCAGCCACATTGGATTTAAGGATTTGTTTTTATGAGTATCTGAATCTTGTTTTGATTTTATTGGAAATAAATTCAGAAAAAAAGGAAAAATGATATTAGAACCGTGAAAAACCCTTCAATCTTTTTGGTGTTGAATTATATGTTATTTCTGAGTATTGTGGCAAAAAATTGAGGAAAAACTTTTTGGGTCAGTTTTTTTGCAAAATTTTAGCAGAAATTGACAAGTAAAATTTTAGCAGAAAAACCCATCACAGTTTTTGCCTAAAAATGTGTTCCGGAGTCACGGCTCAGTTTTACATGATTTTTGGTGTAAAGACTCCTTGAAATATCTATATTCATTGGACCAAATCTCAGCCACTGGATTTAAGGATTTCTTTTTACGAGATTCTGAATTTTATTTCGATTTAATCAGAAATTAATTTGGAAAAAAATGGAAAACTGATATTAGAAACCCGAAAAGCCCATCAATCTTTTTGGCGTTGAATTATATATCTTTTATGAGTATTGTGGCAAAAAAAATTTCGGGTTAGTTTTTATTCGAAATCGTGTACGTTACGGTTTTTGGCTAAAAACAAGTTTCGGGGCCCCGGTTCAGTTTTACATGATTTTTGGCAGAAAGAATCCTTGAAATATCTATATTCATCTAACCAAATCTCAGCTACATTGGATTCACGGATTTGTTTTTACGAGCATTTAAATCTTATTTCGATTTATTTAGAAATAAATTCGGAAAATAATGGGAAAATGATATTAGAAACGTGAAAAATTCTTCAATTTTTTTTTTGGTTTTGAGTATTATGGCAAGAAATTGAGGAAAACTATTTCGGGTCAGTTTTTCGAAAATTTAACCGAAATCATGCGCTAACCATATCACAGTTTTTTTTTTGCTAAAAACGCGTTTCTGGGGCCCCGACTCAGTTTTGCATGATTTTAGGCAGAAAGTCTCCTCAAAATATCTATATTAATCTAATTAAATCTCAACCACATTGGATTTAAGAATTTGTTTTTACAAGCATCTGAATTTTGTTTCGATTTAATTAGAAATAAATTCGGGGAAAAAAGGAAAAACGATATTAGAAGCGTGAAAACACTTCAATTTTTTTGGCGTTGAATTATATATTTTTTCTGAGTATTGTGGTAAAAAATTGAGAAAAACTTCACAGGTCAAATTTTGCAAAAATTTAGCTGAAATTGTGTACTAACCATCACAGTTTTTTTTGTCTGAAAACGCGTTCCGGAGTGCCGGCTGAATTTTGCATGATTTTTGGCACAAAGACTCCTTGAAATATTTATATTCATCGAACCAAATGTCAGTCACATTGGATATAAAGATTTGTTTTTACGAGCATCTCAATCTTGTTTTGATTTAATTAGAAATTAATTCGAAAAAATGGAAAAACGATATTAGAAGCGTGGAAAACCTGTCAATCTTTTTGGCATTGAATTATATATTTTTTCTGAATATTTCGAAAAAAAATTGAGAAAAAACTTATCGTGTCAGTTTTTAACCAAAATCGTGTGGTTTTCGGCTAAAAACGTGTTTCGGGGCCCCGGCTCAGTTTTGCATGATTTTTGGCAGAAAGACTCCTTGAAATATCTATATTCATCTAACCAAATCTAAGCCACAATGGATTGAAGGATTTGTTTTTATGAGCATTTGAATCTTGTTTCGATTTAATTAGAAATAAATTCGGGAAAAAAAGGAAAAATAGATATTAGAAACGTGAAAACCCCGTCAA
>AWUE01019489.1:0-33741 GCA_001974825.2 Corchorus olitorius
AACCCCGTCAATTTTTTTGGCGTTGAATTATATATTTTTTCTAAGTATTATGGAAAAGAATTGAGGAAAAAAAATTTTCGGGACAGTTTTTGCAAAATTTTAGTCAAAATGGTTTACTCGTCACGATTTTTTGGCTAAAAATGTGTTCTGGGGTTCCGGCTCAGTTTTGCATGATTTTTGGCGTAAAGAGTACTTGAAATATCTATATTCCTCGAACTAAATCTCAGCTACATTGGATTTAATGATTTGTTTTTATGAATATCTGATTCTTGTTTCGATTTAATTTGAAATTAATTCGGAAAAAAAATGGAAAAATGATATTAGAGGCATGAAAAACCCTTCAATCTTTTGGCGTTGAATTATATATTTTTTTATGAGTATTGTGGCAAAAAATTGAGAAAAATTTTTCGGGTCAGTTTTTAGCCGAAATCATGTACCATCACAATTTTTTGCTAAAAACACGTTTCGGGGGCTTGACTCAGTTTTGCATGGTTTTTGTCATAAAGATTCCTTGAAATATATATCTTCATCTAACCGAGTCTCAGCCACATTGGATTTAAGGATTTGTTTTTACGAGCATCTGAATCTTGTTTTCAATTTAATTAGAAATAAATTCGAAAAAAAAATGGAAAAACGATATTAGAATCGTGAAAAACCCTTCAATTTTTTGGTGTTAAATTATATATTTTTTCTGAGTATTGTGGCAAAAAATTGAGGAAAAACTTTTTGGGTCAATTTTTACAAAATTTTAATCGAAATTGTGTACTAACCATCACAATTTTTCGCTAAAAACGCGTTCCGGGGCCCCGCCTCAATTTTACATGACTTTTGACTCCAAGACTACTTGAAATATCTATACTCATCAAACAAAATCTCAGCCACATTGGATATAAGGATTTGTTTTTATGAGCATCTAAATCTTATTTTAATTTAATTAGAAATTAATTCAGAAAAAAATTAATGGAAAAACAATATTAGAAGCGTGAAAAGGCCGTCAATCTTATTGATGTTGAATTATATTTTTTTTTCTGAATATTTTGCAAAAAATTGAGAAAAAACTTTTCGGTTAAGTTTTTAGCCGAAATCGTGTACTATCATTGTTTTAGGCTAAAAACGCGTTTCGGGGCCCCGACTCAGTTTTGCATGATTTTTGGCAGAAAGACTCCTTTAATTATCTACATTCATCTAACCAAATCTCAGCCACAATGGATTTAAGGATTCGTTTTTACGAGCATCTGAATCTTTGTTTCGATTTAATTAGAAATAAATTTGGAAAAAAAAAGAAAGAAAAACGATATTAGAAGCGTGAAAAAACCCTTCAATTTTTTTGGTGTTGAATTATATATTTTTTCTGAATATTGTGGCAAAAAATTTAGGTAAAACTTTTCGGCTCAATTTTGGAAAATTTTAGCCGAAATTGCATACTTTATTTTTTGCCAACGAAATCGTGTACTTTTTTTTGCCAACGAAATCGTATACTTTTTTTTGCCAACGAAATCGTGTACTAACCATCACGGTTTTTGTCTAAAAACGCGTTCCGGAATCTCGGTTCAATTTTGCATGATTTTTGACACAACGACTCTTTGAAATATCTATATTTTATCGAACCAAATCTCAGCCACATTATATATAAAAATTTGTTTTTACGAGAATCTGAATGTTGTTTCGATTTAATTAGAAATTAATTCGGAAAAAATGGAAAAACGATATTAGAAGCGTGAGAAGGCGTCAATCTTTTTGACGTTGAATTATATGTTTTTTCTGCATATTTTGCAAAAAATTGAGAAAAAACTTTTCGGGTTAGCTTTTAGCCAAAATCGTGTACTAACCATCACGTTTTTTTTTTGCTAAATACGCATTTCATGGCCCCGGCTCAGTTTTGAATGATTTTTGGCAGAAAGACTCCTTAAAATATCTATATTCATCTAAGCAAATCTCAGCCACAATGGATTTAAGGATTTGTTTTTACAAGCATCTGAATCTTTATTTCGATTTAATTAGAAATAAATTCAGAAAAAAAGGAAAAACGATATTAGAAGCGTAAAAAACCATTCAATTTTTTTTGTGTTAAATTATATATTTTTTCTGATTATTGTGGCAAAAAATTGAGGAAAAACTTTTCAGGTCAATTTTTGCAAAATTTTAGCTGAAAATCGTGTACTTTTTTTTTGCCAACGAAATCGTGTACTAACTGTCACGGTTTTTTGCTAAAAACGCGTTCCGGAGTCCCGACTCAATTTTGTATGATTTTTTGCATAAAGACTTTTTGAAAATATCTATATTTATCGAACCAAATTTTAGCCACATTGTATATAAGGATTTGTTTTTACGAGCATCCGAATCTTGTTTCGATTTAATTAGAAATTAATTCGGAAAAAAATGGAAAAACGGTATTAGAAGCGTGAAAAACCCATCAATCTCTTTGGCATTGAATTATATATTTTTTCTGAATATTTTGCAAAAAATTGAGAAAAAAATTTTTGGGTTAGTTTTTAGCCGAAATCGTGTACGTTACGATTTTTGGCTAAAAATACGTTTCGGGTCCCGGCTCATTTTTGCATGATTTTTGGCAGAAAGACTCCTTGAAATATCTATATTCATCTAACAAAATTTCAGCCACAATGGATTTAAGGATTTGTTTTTACGAGCATCTCAATCTTTGTTTCGATTTAATTAGAAATAAATTCGGTAAAAAAAAAAAGAAAAACGATATTAGAAGGGTGAAAAACCCTTCAATCTTTGTGGCGTTAAATTATATATTTTTTCTAAGTATTGTGGCAAAAAATTGAGGAAATACTTGTTGGGTCATTTTTTGAAAAATTTTAGCCGAAATCGTGCGGTTTTTGGCTAAAAACGCGTTCCGAAGCCCCGGCTCAATTTTGCATGATTTTTGCCGCAAAGACTCCTTGAAATATTCATATTCATCGAACCAAATGTTAGCCACATTGGATATGAGGATTTGTTTTTACTAGTATCTGAATCTTGTTTCGATTTAATTAGAAATTAATTCGGAAAAAAAATGGAAAAACGATATTAGAAGCGTGAAAAGCCCATCAATCTATTTTGCATTGAATTATATTTTTTTTTGAGTATTGCGGCAAAAAATTGAGAACAAATGTTTCGGGTCAGTTTTTAGCCGAAATTGTGTGCTAAACATCACGTTTTTGACTAAAAACGTGTTCCAGAGCCCCGACTCAATTTTGCATGATTTTTGGCCTCGAAATTCCTTGAAATATCTATATTATTTAATCAAATCTCAGGCATATTGGATTTGAGGATTTGTTTTTACAAGTATTTAAATGTTATTTCGATTTAATTAAAAATTAATTTAAAATATATAAAACAAAATTGTCACACCCCGACCCGAAAGTCGAGCACGGACAACCGCCGTGTCACCTCAAAACACGTGCCGGCCGGTCATGCATTCCAAAGCAACACGAAGCGTCAATACCAGATCAAAGAAAATTAAGAAAACACAAATTAAGTATAAATTTAAAATACTGAAGTTTTCAAATCAAAGTAAATACGGATTCGTCAAAACCGACAATAACAATAAAAATATTCCATCAATCAAAAACAAAGTCATCCAAATAATAAGTCAATAGACAAGAAACAAGGCATGATGTTGGCAATGAACAGAGACAATGCCAGTGGGACCCGTCATGTAGTGAGAAGTACTTCTAAGAGCAGTGAATACAACCTACGCCACCGACTCGACCGCCAAAGGAAACACAGAGTCCTAACTACCCTTAAAACACAGCAAATAATCGAGGGGTGAGTACACGAATGTACTCCGTGAGTGAGCCACCCTCAAAAGAGAACCAGAAGAGGGTGGGGTGCACTCACAACCAAAACAGTTCATAAAAAAACAATTTAAAAAAAAATGATCAGTGATACGAAACCATGTGTATAAATCTAATTCTCAATTTAAAACAAGGGCTTCCATCAAAACATATCCGAAGTGACCTTGACCCGAGTCAACCTCCGGAACCGTCAAGGGAATTTTTATTATCATCATCCTCATCAAATAATCAGTAAAAATGTTATTTTCTTACTTTCCCAACAACAAGCCCGTTCCCCTGACGATGGCCTGGGTCCGGCACTACGTGGTGACCGCAGCACACCCAGTTTAGCTCCCCCATGCACACGCCGAACCTGTATATAAATATGGCGTGTCGGGCCTGGAGCGACGATCAAGTCTAACTACTAGCTAGTAAACCACCAAATCAGCCACACGTACTCCCTGGACTGCGTCCAGTCCACGAGTCCCCGTATGCTTACCAACAGTTCAAAACCATTTTCAAAGATTGCTCATGCACCCAAAACAATTTAATTAAAACATTTATAAAACAATTTAATAAAACAGTAATAAAATAGTTCCTCAACGGGTTCTCCGTTGAGGACAACCCACTCATAGTTTAGGGGACTCGTACACCCCCAAAAGTCAATCCACTGTGAGACTAACCGGTGTCTAGATAAGCGCCTCAGTCGTCACGTCCAACACAAGAAAGTTGTTAAAACCAATATCATAATCAAAGTCATAACCAACGCTATAAACTAGGATAACAAACCAAACTATCAAAACAGTCAAATAAAATAGAATAAAATCACAAAAACACATAACCCGAATCCACGGTCTAATATCGAGGAGTTTAACATGACAATTTATGTCATACAATGTTTCATGATGAGTTTCAGAGTCAGAACCAACTTTCTTAAGCTCATTTAATCATTTCTGGCCTCAGGGGCAAAATTGTAATTTTAGCTTAGCAAGGGAAAAACGGTAATTGTAATATACTAGGGCTGTTACGGTGATTCTATAACCTTACATGCTTAATTAGAGTATTTAGACAAGCCAAATCCTATTCTAGGGGCAAAGTTGTAATTTACTCATTCAGGGGTAAATTGGTCATTTGAACTTATTATTGGTTTCATAACGTACATATGAATTTATTGATGTGAGTAACAAGCTCAAATCCTCTCATTTCCACTCATAAGGGTAATTGCATAAATTTTACGACTAACGGTCATAATGGTAATTTTTATCAATCAGGATAACACAATAATTTTACACAAAAGAGTCACTACGGTAACTTTCCAATCTCAAAGGTGTGATCTTGAAAGTTAATTACTAGCATCGCCCTAACAAGGGCAAAATCATAAATTTACATATCAAGGGTATTTCTGCAATTTTATCGACTTAGAATACAATGGTATTGCTTACGTGTTATAGTTGCTGGCAATAGTCGGTCGGATTCGAAATCGCGGCTCAACAGGTTAGATTTATCCACTTATAATACATAAGGACAATATGGTCATTTTCACTTCTAAGGGTAAAGTAGTCTTTCTACCGCTTATCGATAATTCAGTGCTTTTGAGCCGATTAAAATAATTTTTTTTCTTACAAATCTTAGTATCCGGGAGTCACATTAAATTTTAACTAATTCATAGTCAAATAGCGTTCAACGTGTAAAACTCAAAATGTATATTTTGTTTAATTGTAAGGTTCAAATTTAAAATCTTACTTAATGAAAATAAGCTCCTTTTACATGGATAATTCTTTTTGGCCCTCTAATTTGTCCCTCCAACTTGACCCTCCTAATAATTAATAAAATAAATTAAATACGGGTTTAGCCCCCTAATAATTAAGGTAAGAAATTAAATCCAGGTTTAGCCCCTAGTTATAAATATGGAGAGTTTAATTACAAGGTAAATCCCTTGATTTTAGGTTATTATTGGATAGGGTTTTAGAAATTATAGTAAGTTTTCTAATGACACATCAGGAGGGTCAAGTGAAGGGACAAATTGGAGGGTCAAGTAGCAATACTCCCTTTCACCTAAACAATGTTTATTATTATGTGTAGTTCATTTCAATATCATGTTTATGAGTAGAAAAAAACATAAACTGCATTTAGTGGGAGTAGTTGCTTTCAAGTATAACAATATATATATGATGTCTATTTAGTCCAAGATATGTTGTGGTCAGATATATAGCCTGGCAGCTAGCTTTCAACTTGTGAATGAACTCAAATTGTATATTATCACCTAATTGGCTAATTCAATGAATCTTATTTTGACGGATTTATTATAAATTAATATTATAATACCACTGAAGCACACAGAATAGAAATACTTTATGGCCCATCAAAAATTTGTCACCAAATGGCAAATGTGTCACCAATTTTGTCACCGAAATGCTTGTTTGGCCGGGCTTATTTCAGAGTTTATCTAATGAAAAAAACTCAAGCAAGACCAACGTAAAATTTACTCCAATGTCTATGAATAAAAATATCCTGGCTCATTTTTGTGTCTCACTTTGTACCACACTAAATGATGATAAGTGTCATTTTTCAACTTTTAATGTTATTTGTACGGTTTGCTTAGTTAAATTAAATTATTATACTTATTCATTCTAAAATCGTATAGGAAATATATTAATATTTAGGACTAATCCTTTACATAAATATCTATATTTAATTTGGGGCTAAATTTTGTGTTTAAATGGGATTTTCATTTTATTTTCTTCTATTAATGTCATTTGTTAAAACTTGAAAACAAATAAGGCATAATATAATGGACATATGACATAATTTGTTGAATAGGCAGAGTGGGGCACAAAAATGGGACAGAGAATTTACATCCTATACGATCTATATCTACCCAAAAAGCACGTTTTAGCTTTTTATCAAAATTGCAATAGTCTTAAAAAATCACTTTTTTTTATAAGCTCTTGTTGAACCAAACAGCCTCATATAGAAACAAATTTTACATGGTAAGCATTAAAATTTGACAATTATTGCGGTAGAATATTACTAATTGTAATTATGTAAGTTGTTGGGTCTTCATGGATGGGGATGACATTTCACTTGATGATGACTTGGCACCTAATCTACCCAGGAATGGAGTCGTCAACTAGATCTACTTCTAGTAAGTTTGGATAATTAAGGACTGGTCTGGCCACCAATATCCGAGTCAAGTATCATGAAGGTCCAGATCTCCTTAGGGGAGAGTTTGGGACCCACTTATTCTCCAGCCAACAGATGCTTGTCTCAACAAAGCACGAGGTCCAAATGTCTCACCAACTCGATCCTCAGCAGAATGGCTTCCTCTTCATCAAAGCATCCCTTAGTAGATCGACTCCCCAACATCTCCTCATCAGAGCAATTTCTCAGCAGATCGACTCCCTAGCATCTCCCTGCTCTGTTTGCCCATGTTTCACGAAACCAGAACAAAGCAAAAATCACCAGGAAAGTATAGGCATTTTAAGGGAAGGGTAAGATGGTCAGTAGTGAGAGCATGAAAGAAGGAAGTAATGAGAGTGGTTTGGAAGAGGAGAAGGGACTGTTGCACTTGGGAAAGATTTTGGCTAAGCACGACTTAAACTTCCTAGATGGTTCTCGGGAATTAGAGTTGTTCAAGGGCCGGGTCACCCGTCCAAACCTGTAAGCCCGCTTGATATTTTGGAGGGTTTTCAAGTCCGTTTAGAAAACAAGTCAGGCTTGGTTTTGAGTGTTAAAACCCGAGTCAACTTGGCCCATTTATTTAAATAATAATAATAATAATATAATTTTTATATCATATTAGATTAATAAAATGAAATTATTAGATATGTTAACTTATTATTTGTTGCAAAAATTACAATTAATTTTAATTAATTAAGTTTTGATTATTAAAAATATAAAATATATATCAATTCATAAATATATAAATTAATAAAAATTAGTTAATTAATTAATATATTATTAAATGGACGGGCTTGTCAAAGGCTATAGTTTTTTTTTTTTTTAATATATATAGCAATAGTCAAAGGCTATAGTTATTTGGACGGATTTGGGTAAGATGATAGGCCCTTTTAGTCGGGACAAACCTGACCTAAATAAGCAATATATATATATATTATATATATATACTAATATACTAAATATTATTTGAAACACCCAGCGATATTACTAAAAGCTCCTTTTGAGAATCGATGAGGAAGCTCGGTTTGAATATTTTTTGTCCTTTTATGTCTTTTCTCATTTGGTTAATTACTAAGAAGGCCCTCAGTTAGTTTCTCACCATTTCCTTTTCCTCAAGCCCTTTTTTGTAATTACAAGAGTTTTTAACCACTTGAATGTGAAAACATTTATTGACCATCAAATCATGTATTATTTATTTATTTATTTATTTATTTATTAAGAAGGCCCTCAATTAGTTTATCACAATTCATTTGGGTCTTTTGCCAGTTTGAAGACTCATTTGCCCACTTTGTGTCTTCCTTTTGTTCTTCCTAATTTCGCTATTTCTGTAATTTTATGTGTAAAACCCATTAAAATCTTCAGACTAATTGGTTTTGTTTTAATTTAATGATTTTCTTTTAAAAAATAAAAACGTCTCTCATCTTTCTCGAACTATAGTGATAGAAAGAATTTAATTAGATTTATGAGAAAGAAGATATATTAACTAGCAAAGGTTAATGTCCGAGAATAAGAAATGGATTACAAGCTACGATTTTGTCAACAAAAAATGAATTTTACAGCTATAAAACTCAATCACCATTATTAATAAGTTATATATATAGAAAATTGAGATCCATTTAAATGGCAAACTACTTCACAAATACACACAATACTAATAAAATTTCAAATTTTCGAAACGAAATCCTTTCTATATTCAAACAATAATAACAAAATCTATAACAAAGAATATCAGACGCGCCAACGCGGACCGATCAACTTGTGACTATTAACATCAAGCATGGAAAGAAAAATTTAAAGATTCTTTTGTTTTTGGCACGATCGAGCTGTTCGATTACTTCGTCCTTGAAATTGCACCTTTTAAGTCGTCGAAAGATATCCTCCTTGAAACCATCTAAAACTACTCGAGAAGATTGATAATATATAATATAATGCAATATTTCACTCCCCGATTTAATGGCTAATTGCTCAAATAAAGCCCCAACGTTTGCAAAAATGCTTAAATCAAGGCTCAATGTTACGAAAATTGCTCAAATATAAGGCCATGCCATCAAATGGGGTGCCGCGTTAAGAAAACGTTGGGGGCGTACCTCATGAACCAATGAGAGAGTGACACGTGGCAACATAGTGAATAAATAATAATAAAAAAAAGTGCAAGTGAGAACTCGATGCCAAATAAGGGCCCAAGCTTTTCTACCCAATTTGGTCTCTAACGTTTCTTGACATCGTTAATGCTTAACGGTGTTTCTGCCTCACGCGCCATCCCAACTGACAGCAAGGACTTATTTTAGCAATTTTCGCAACGTTGGGTCTTGATTTGAGCATTTTTTTTTTATCTTTGAACCCTAGTTTGAGCATTTTCCCAAACGTTGGAGCCTTATCAGAGCAATTAGCCCAATTTAATATATTTAGCTAGACATATTGGAGCAAGCCTACTTCAACGGAATAGTATGAACTGAAATTAAATACATATAGATTTTTTTTTGGATAAAAAGTTTAGAAGCGGGGGGTGGCTATCTCATACCATATCTAAGGCTAGGACAAACTGCTGACCCAATTTGGGGTTTATGGACCTATTGAACTTTCACTTGTGGGTTTTTCGGAATTTATAAATTGACTACCAAATAAGAGACTGCGGTTAGCGGGATTGGAACCTAGGTGTCAGGTGATAATATTAGGTGGTGAAGTAAATATTAATTGCACCATATGTCCCTTTCCTCATTATATAAAATTCAATTGTATCGAAATCAATGAAAAAATAAAGGGAAAGCGTACTGATTTCTGTTTACAATTGAGTATATATACAGAAGTAGTTAGTAAGAGTAACTAACTAACTGTTTACTAACTGCCTAACTTAATGATAACTAACTTAGCTAAGCAATACTACACCGTTTAGTAATTGATGATGCGACACCGTTTATACAAACTCTAATACCCCCCTTCAAACTGGAGTATATATATTCACTATACCCAGTTTGGAGAAAGTATTAGTAAAATTTGAAGAAGATAGGCCCTTTGTGAAACAATCTGCGAGCTGATGTTTTGTAGAAACAGGAAGCAAAGCTATCAGCCCTTTTTGCAACTTCTCTCTGACAATGTGGCAGTCTATCTCGATATGCTTGCTCCTTTCATGAAAAGTAGGATTTTGAGCAAGATAAATGGCTGACTGATTATCACAAAAGATTGGAGTTGTTGCTGCAGTAAGTTGAATCTTGAAGTCTGAAAGCAGAAAATTTATCCATTGAATTTCACAAGTGGTAGAAGCCAATGCCCTGTATTCTGCTTCAGATGAACTTCTGCTCATTGTGTTCTACTTCTTTGATTTCCAAGAGATTAATGAAGATCCAAGAAAAACACAAAAACCAGTGATGGATTTTCGAGAATCCACACAAGTACCCCAATCACTATCACTATAAGCTGTTAATTTCAATTCACTACTAGCTGAGAAAAAGAGACCTTGTCCTATGGTACCTTTCAAATACCTTAAGACTCGATGAACAGCAGCAAGATGCTCATTGGTAGGTTTGTCCAGGAACTGTGCCAACTCCTGTACAGCAAAAGAAATATCAGGTTTTGTTGTTGTCAAATATTGCAGCTTGCCAATAAGCTTTCTGTATTGAGTTGTATCTTCCAACAAAACACCCTTCTCTTTAGATAATCTGGTTTCAGGTAAAATTGGTGTAGGAACTGGCTTGGCTTCCAGAAAATCTGCTTCTTTCAAAAGATCAATTGTATACTTTTTCTGACATAAGTTAATCCCTGACTTAAACCGCGCCACTTCTAATCCAAGGAAGAACTTGACTTCTCCTAAATCTTTAATGGTAAACTCCTCATGTAGAAACCTTTTAATGGCAAGTATTTCCTCAAAGTTGTTACTGGCAATGATACAATCATCCACATAAACCAGAAGAGCCATGAAACTGGTTTCAGTTTCTTTGATAAAAAGAGAATGGTCTGCTGAAGATTGATGAAATCCATATGATAACAAGGCAGATGTCAATTTCATATTCCATTGTCTACTAGCCTGTTTTAAACCATATAGAGACTTGATCAATTTACATTTGATTCTGCAGGATATCCCTCAGGAAGTTTCATGTATACCTCTTCTTCTAAATCACCATGTAAGAATGCATTGTTTATATCCAATTGCTGTAAATGCCATTCATGTATAGCAGCTAGAGATAATAATAATCTGACAGTAGTCATTTTAGCAACTGGACTAAAGGTATCAAGGAAGTTAATACCTTCCTGTTGTGTATATCCTTTGGCTACCAACCTTGCTTTGTATCTTTCAATGGAGCCATCTGCTTTTCTCTTAATTCTGTATACCCATTTACAACCTATTGCAACCTTTCCTTTAGGTAAGTCAACCAGCTTCCATGTGTTATTCTTCTGTAAAGCTGCTATTTCTTCTTGCATAGCTTTCTGCCAATTATCATCAAGAGCAGCTTCCTTATAAGATTTTGGTTATACTTGTTGATCCAAAGCAACAGAGAAAACCTTATGATTCCCATTTAGTTGTGAGTAACTGAAAACATTCTCCAAAAGATGAGGACTAGTTCTTTGTGATTGAGCAGCTGCTGACCATTTGTAGATGCTAAGTTTAGGAGGCTTAGTTTTGATTCGAGTGCTTCTTCTGAGATTCTGTTGTGAAGAAACAGTATTTTGCAAGCCATGTGAATCTTGTAAAAGAGGTAGGACAGGCTCTACTGTTTGTTGCACAACAGTTTCATGAGCTTGATGATCAACCAATGGAGTAGGATTGTTAATGAGTCCATTTGTAGTGTCTGCAGGTGCAAGATTTGGAATGAGATCATTTGTAGCATCTGCAGGAGTTTGAGAGATGACAGTATTCTGGACTAAAAATTCTTCATCATGGAAGGAATTGGAACTTGTATTTTGTGGCAATATTAATGTTCCTGAATTGTCTGCAATAGTAGAAATGTTAGAATTTATATTCTGCGTTTTGTCAGTGATCAAAGAGAAAGGAAAAACAGTTTCATAAAACACAACATCTCTGTACAAAAAGATTTTGTGTGAATTAATGTCATATAGTTTATAACCTTTTACTCCTGGATTAAAACCAATGAAAATAGTTTTAATGCTTCTAGAATCAAACTTATTTTTCATATTAACATGATTGGAAGCATAAGCTAAACATCCAAACACTTTTATATGATCTATTTGAGGTGCAGAAGAATGCAACATTTCATATGGTGAAATATTTTTAAGCACAGCAGTTGGCATTCTGTTAATTAGATAAACAGAATGTATAATGCACTCACCCCAGAAATATATAGGCAAATTGGCTTGAAAACGCAGAGCTCTTGCTACATTAAGAATATGTTGGTGTTTTCTCTCCACCACACTGTTTTGTTGTGGAGTTTTGACACAGGATGTTTGATGAATAATGCCTTTTGCATTGAAATAGTCAGGAATATTGAATTCTTGACCATTATCAGACCTAACACACTTAACAGTAACATTAAATTGAGTAAAAACAAAAGTAATAAAATTTTGCATGAGGATTCAAGCTTCAGATTTATGTTTCATCAAAAACACCCAAGTATGTCTAGTATAATCATCAACTATGGTTAAGAAGTATCTATGGCCTATGAAAGTTGGAGCATAATTATCCCCCCATATATCAATATGAATGAGATCAAAAGCAGAGTGACTTACAGTAGTACTATTAGGAAAAGGTAATCTTTTCATTTTAGACATGTGACAAGTTTCACAATTGTCAATGGAAGTAACAGTAGGAACTAAAAATTTCAACCTTTCAAAGGAAGGATGGCCAAGTCTCTTATGCCATAGAAATGACTCTTCCTTATTACAAGACACTGTATTTACAAGAGAAGGAAACAAATTGTGATTAGTATTAAAAGCAACAGGTGATAGCTTTCTGGAATTCAGTTTGTAGAGTCCTTGATTGAGTTCAGCAACCCCAATCATTCTCCATGGTCGAATTCCCTGGATTAAGCAATAAGTTGATAAGACAATTATGCAGCAATGTAAATCAAAAGCTAACTTACCAGCTGACATAAGATTAAAAGTAAAACGAGGAACATAAAGCACATCAGTTAAGAATAAAGAATCACTTAACTTGACATTACCTATATGAGTAACAACAACTCTTTCTTTATTTGGTAAATGAACATAAACATCATGAACAGGCTTAAAGGAGTGAAAAACATCTAAAGAACATGCAATATGATCTGTAGCTCCAGTATCCAAAACCCATTCACCAGGACTAGTAGTAGTAGTATGAAACACATTTAAAGAAACATGAGTATTGATATCACAATTATAAGGAAAAGAACCTGAAAAAGATGGATTTCTGGACGAGCTAGGCATAGTGACAGCATTGACTTGATGATTGTTGTTTGGAATGGCCTGAATCATCTGCATCAATTGATCATACTGATCTTTTGTGAATTGATATGCAGGTGATTGATAAGCAGCAAGTGGTTGATAAGCAGCAACTGGAGGTGTAAGAGCTGATGCTTGAAGAGTAGAAATTTGATATGAATAGCCATCTGAAGAGGGCATGACATGAGGTGTTGAACTTTGATCTTCAACCGAGACAACATTGGCATATCCTTGATGCTTCTTTTGTGGTCGAATAAAGTAATTGGCTGGATAACCATGTTTTCTATAGCACTTATCAATGGTGTGCCCTTCTTTGCCACAATAAGAACACATAGGCCTTTTGGAATTAGGAAAAGGCTTCTTGGGCACAGGACCACCCTTAACTGCCATTGCAGTTATTTCTGATGGATTTGGGACAAAAGTTAAAACAGATTTTTCTTGCTGAATCACAAGAGAATAAGCTTTGTTCAATGGTGGTAAAGGATCCATGAGCAAGATTTGTGTTCGAACACTAGCATAGGTTTCCGATAATCCTTTGAGAAAGATAATGACTTGATCATTATCATTGAATTCTCTAATTTTCTTGGCTAAAGTGCAAGAACAATTAGGAAGACAAGCACAGGAAGTAGTTGGACGCAGAACATTCAATTCATCCCAAAGAACTTTCAATTTAGTGAAATAAGCATGAATAGACAAAGAACCTTGAGTAGAATTTTGAATTTTAGATTGTAGGTCAGAAATGCGAAAAGAATTGGTTTGAGAAAACCTAGATTTCAGATCTTGCCAGATATCAAAAGCAGACTCCAACCAGATAATTGACTGAGCAATATCAGGAGAAACTGAATGAACTAACCAGGAAATTACAAGATTATTGCATCGATGCCAAGCAGAAATAAGAGCATCGTCTCTGGCAGGAACAGGCATAGAGCCATCAATGAGGTGAAGCTTGTTCTTGGTGAGCAGAGCCATTTTCATAGCTCTTTGCCAAGAATAGTAATTGGAACCATTAAGAACAGTGGAAACCAAAACTAAAGTTGGATTTTCACTGGCGTGAATGAAATAAGGATTATCTTCAGGTCTTGTAACAGTAATACCATTTGCAGCCATTTCAGCCATGAAAGCAAAGAGATGAAGAAAAGAATTTGATAAAACTGAAGAAATCGATCAAAAAAGAGAAAAAGAAACCTGTTTGGTTACCGAGAAAAGAAAAGAAAGTAAGATCAATGCAGCGGAAAAGAAAAGAAAAGAAGAACAGAGAAATTGCTGTGATACCATATCAGAATCAATGAAAAAAGAAAGGGAAAGCGTACTGATTTCTGTTTACAATTGAGTATATATACAGAAGTAG
Source organism: Corchorus olitorius (assembly GCA_001974825.2). Taxonomy (NCBI): domain Eukaryota; kingdom Viridiplantae; phylum Streptophyta; class Magnoliopsida; order Malvales; family Malvaceae; genus Corchorus; species Corchorus olitorius. The sequence continues at coordinate 14,680 of AWUE01019489.1, forward strand.
TTAGTAAGAGAAACTAACTAACTGTTTACTAACTGCCTAACTTAATGCTAACTAACTTAGCTAAGCAATACTACACCGTTTAGTAATTGATGATGCGACACCGTTTATACAAACTCTAATAAACTGGAAAGATTGATACACTGACTTTGTTATTGATACACTGAGTTAGGTGGTGAGTAATTCAATTAGTTATTGGTATCTTCCTCCCAGCTTCCTAGACATTACGGGAAGCCTGTGTCAATTTGCTGCTGCACGAAGTCCCAACACTAGCTAATAGCCAACTCGACAGAGAGGAAAAGTAAAGAAAGGATGCACTGCCCACCTGCTATTACCATTCAAGAGCCGCCAGCAACTATAGATCCGCAGCGCCCCGAAGATATTCTATTGCAGCACGTTGTATTTGATACTCGAGAACCAAATACCCTTTTCCATTCTTGAAAAATTCTCGGAAATTTTTCAAACTTTGCGCATTCTTGCCTTAAGATTTTTGAGTCAGCCCTTCAGATATGATCATAAACATGTGTTTCGACAGATGAGAAATGTTTTCTCAATATGTTGAATATTAGTCTTGGGAGGAAAACATTTAATTGATTTCCCATTTTTATTTGATGATTATTTTTTAGAATTCATTGATTCTAGGGCAAATTAACCTAGGACGAAATAGACTTTTAAGCACATAAAAACTCCTCCAAATTAGGTTAATTTTCGTCCTCCAAGTCTGGACTAACTCTCCATACCGAAATAGATCAATTTGGGCCGAAATCTATGGGCTTTTCACGTTCATCTTCTATGCAGAAACTTCAGGGGTATTTTCATCATTGAAAACTGCAAAACTGGAACTCAAGCATAAAAGAAAAGTTGTAGATCTTTGAGTCAGCTTTCCAACGCATCTTGAATCATCTCATTTGGACCTCTGTAAAGAAAGTTATGAATTTTCTCTCAAAGTGTCGCTGAAATTGGAATCAATAGGAGAAGCTTCAAGAGCAAGACAACAAACTTGTGCTGGAATTGGCAAGCCCGACTGTCCCTGGCGCCTAGATGAAATGCATAGCCGCCCAGGTCATCTGGAGAAACCATCAGCAAGTCATGTCCCTTTTTTACTTGACTTATGTCCTTGATCCTTTCACCTTAGAAACTTGTAGCATTAATCTTCATGGCTTATTCAAGCATAAAATTAAGTTTCAAAGAGTCATCAATCACGAACATAAAATCTCCAAAATCTTCTCGAAAATTCCATGTAAATATTTGTGTCAATATTTCATCAAAAAAGCTCCAAAAAGTAGGAAGAAAAGTGCTTTTCCACTTTTCTTATCTTCAAGACCTAAAATCACAAATATAAACAAAATGAGATATAATCAAACATAAATAAACCTAAAAGCATAGAAAAATGACCCTAAAAACATGCACTATTTTGATCTGATCAATAGAAATTTGGAAGATAAAATATTTCTTGTTACATTGCCAAGCTACAACGTGGTATTTAAACTGGTAGTTACAAGAATAACATTCTAAGATCACAACCTGAAATTGAGGAGCACTACTACAATCATGCTGCCATCATGTGCAAAAGGAAAAATATAAAAGAAATAATTGAATGGAAATTAACTTCTTGTCACAGCAGTTGAGCTTGTATCAATCGACCACGTTATTAATGGTTCCGACTAATAAGATTGTAACAAGGCAGATTTCTTCTTAAAATTTAGGCACAAATTTAGCATCAGGTTTAGCCCCAGTTTCACCAGATGAGATTTATAGGATAAATCCCTAAATTTAGGACATTAATTTGATAGTGTTTTAGAAATTGTAGGAAAAAATCTGACTTATCACAATTTTGTTGATCGGAATTATGGATAACATGGTGAACCCGATCCATGTAATAATTTCTCATATAATAATAATAACATTATTATAAAACTTTTAACTAAACTTTAACACAAGACCACAACTCCTTTTTTATTTAAACCATGTAAAACTCTTCCCATTAACATCAACGAGGAGGAGCATGCAGCAAACAAAAACCCAAAGAAAAAAAACTAGGAGACGGTGGAGAATAGACAAGCCTTTAGAAGTTTGGACCCTGGTGACTGCATGCGACACGGTTCCGGTTGACATTTTAAGACACGAATTGACACTTTTTGAATCCATCACCGTAAGGTTGGCATTTTAAATCGTTGCAGCAAGGATTATACGCATCATATTCACAACAATCGGAGTCATCATTGCAGTCCCTATAGACATAGGACCCCAAGCAATCGTATTTGCTAACAGTAGCAAAAGGGTGATTGGTGTCAAACGCGGCATCGGAGTCGACGGAGAAGAAGAAGGGCATAATTACCACAGCCATTGCATATGCAGCTAAGAGAAAAGTAAGCTTCTTGCTGCAATACCCCATCAAATATTTCTCTCTTTTGTGCTAGTAATTGTTATGGCATTGGCCGCAAGGTCATTTATTCCTTTATATATCAAACGGGGAAGGATGGTTTAGACACTACCCTTAATTTGTTGTAAAGTTTAGACACTACTTGATATATAATGTGAATTTAATGTATATTTTGCCACCCAAAGCAAGGAAGCATGGGAAGTTAACATGAATTATTATAATTAATAAAATCAACTAATGGATCCTTTAGAGCTTATAGGTATATCAAAAAATGAATCACGTTCATAACAAATCGTCCTAATATATCTATAAAATTTGCCTCTTGAATTATCTAAAAAAATAATAAATTTGATCTTTCAACTTCTATTTTAGACAATTTTATTCTTAAATTTTGATTTTCTGATGTTATGTCATTTCAACCCCGGAAACTATATAATTTGTTAAAAAACTTTAACGTATATGAAAGGGGAGAAGTCTAAAATAAACGATAGAAGCTGGATGACTAAAATCATCACTTTGTAGATTTATATGGCTTTAGCATTTAAGGACGAAGAATATAAATACAAAGGAATTGAAGTAAAGAAGGGGAAAGGCTTCCAAGGCAGCCCCCGGCAGCCGGACTAATAGATTCTCATAAAAACTTAAAGTCATCACTTGGTTCACTAGTCGTCGGGTTGGTGCTGTCAGGCATCCAACTTAAAACTAATTGACAATAGGTGGAGAGACCCAATCTGTATATAAGGCACTCAGTCATGTCATACTTATACGGTGTGGGATATTACGACTTTAACACGCCCCCTCACGTGTAGCCCGGAATAACACATCAGATCTACACGTGGACAATCGAGTCTGGAGCAACGGGACAGACCTGAGCCCTGATATCATGTCAGACATCCAACCTAAAACCAATTGGCAATAGGTGGAGAGGCCCAGCCTGTATATAAGCCACTCAGTCATGTCATACTTATACGATCTGAGATATTACCACTCTAATAGGTGCACCGATGCACCGATCAAACAGAGCCTTAAGTGTAATCTCCATTTCAATCGCTGTTATAATAACCTCATCTGTACAGTACCTAATTTTATCTGTACAATATCTAAACAGTGTCAATCGCACTACTACCGCACCGTTCTACTAAACGCGCCCTTAATAAACAATAACAAATTTTTTTATGAGAATAAATTAATCAAATTTTTGTTTCATATTTTTTGAATTAATTTCTAATTAAATCGAAATAAGATTTAAATGCTTGTAAAAACAAATCCTTAAATAGAATAGGTATGAGATTTGTTTTTCCTGTTTTCAAAATTAATTTTATATCAAATCGAAATAATATTCAGATGTTCGTAAAAACAAATCCTTAAATCTAATATGGCTGAGATTTGGTTAGATGAATATACATATTTGAAGGAGTCTTGATACCAAAAATCATGCAAAACTGAGTTGGACCCCAGAATGCGTTTTTAACCGAAAAGCGTGATGGTTAGTAGATGATTTCGGCTAAAATTTTGAAAAAAATGACCCGAAATATTTTCCTCGATTTCTAGCGAAAATACTCATAAAAAATATATAATTAAAAAAAATTAATAACAAGGCCTGGCCCAAACAGCCCCTTTCTCTCTTTTTTTTCTTTCTTTCTTTCTTTCTTTCTTTTTTTTCCTGTTTGGCTGGTTGGAATTCCAGATTTCCGACCAGCCCCTGTTTTGGCCAATATCAGACATTTTTCAACCCCTTTTCTCACCAAATTTTCATTTCAAATTATTACCCAACTTATCTAATTACAAACCCAAACAATATACACATGTAATCATCTCCAAATCATCAATATTCATCCATTTAACACAAATTTAAATGAATTAAGTCATGAACTTGAACTTACCCATAAAAAATCCATTTGCTTCAAATAACTCCATCAAGTTTCCAAGGCTTCATCAATACAATTTCTTAGCCTCCAAAACAATAAATCCAAATTACAAATCAAGCTTGAAGCTAAATTTCAAAAACTTAGACTTGATTAACCAAATCACATAAATACTTACTCCACCATTAAAACCTCACTTGAATGCTTTGTTATAAGACCTCCAAAATCCCAATCAAAAGGTGAAAATAAGACAAGCAAGGTGAGGAGATGATCTAAGCTTTATTGCATGATAAGTTTAGGTCAATTTCATGGCCAAAAATTTTGAGAGAGAGTGTGGGTATAAACGGGTAGAGGGAGAGGAGGTAGAGGAAGAAGACTAACTTGAAACGAGCAAGTGGGGTATTTTAATACTTCCAAATTTGGAAAAATTGCCAATTGGTCCCCTTACATCTTCATCATAACCAATGAAATCCCCCAAAACTCTTCTTTTAAATTGATTTAGCTCTTCACTTTTTTTTTCTTTTAGTTTCTTTTTATTCATCCAATTTGTAATAATTTATAAATCCTTTTAATCAATTTGTATCCCAATTAAATTTCTTGAATTCTTTTCAATTATTTTGATACTCAGTCACACCAATCTAAATTCCTAATGAAATTATAATTTAAGCTAACATGAATTTAGGCTTCACAATTCTCCCCTCCTTAAAAGAAATTTCGTCCGCGAAATTTAAAAGCGCTCATAACTCATCCATCAGCTAGATACGAGCATTGCCTTTGTATCACCTCCTCTTGGTTCACATGTTATTTAGTAAATCATTATTCTTCTTGCAACGATCTTTACTATGTCTATTCGCTTAACAATGAGAACTCCCCTTCAATAATCAAAGGTTCAATCTAATTGATTTTCGAAATCCAATCTTACAATGGTTCCTTGCTGTATTTTCCACAACTCGAATGAATCCTACCGGTACAATTCTAAACGAAACCCCTTTTTTTCATGATCTCGTAAGATCTTAGGAGACGTTAAACCAGCTCAAGGATTGTATGAAATCGAGTCCAGATTACTCATAACAAGAATTCAGAAAACACCACTTTACTAACTGTAAACCTTAGGCCTCACATTCTACTGCATCCTTTCTTCGATTAATCTCCACAAGAAACTTTGCAAGATCCCACGCCCTTTCATTCGCTAGTACACGGTCGATCCAATTTTATACGTTAATTCTAATCGACTACTAGAATCCAACTGCCACTTTTCGAAACTAGTACCCTTCTGCAGATTTAGGGGTTCCAATACAACATTAATCATGCTTCGGCTTCAATTGAACTTGGTTCCAACATCTCGTGGAAATACCTTTCAAAAACTATGGTCATCAACTATAAATTTCCATATCATTTTATCCAAATATCGGTACATCTCTACTTGTTGTCTTATGTTGGACGTACTTCTCAATCATAACCTTGGTTCGAAGTTAAAATGTGATACAAGAACATTAGTTTGATTCTTTGTTCACATCACATCCAAAGTTCTTTACATTCGCCCATTGATAACTAACTCTCAATTTTTACATCAATATCGATTATAGTTGTTTTGACTTCTAGTACTTCGTCTTTACTTGTTGTAACATGCCTTGTGTTGTCTCATTTCAAGCCAAGCTACCAATCACTTCTTCAATTCAATGATTAACTCCATTTGCTTGAACAACCTTAATCATCTGAATCTTGCTACAAAACCTTCCACCGAATTTCCAAGGTTTACGATTTCGATAGGTGGGCATAGGCTCGTCAATAGACTTGAAAAACAACTCATCACAATACTTCTTCTGTGTGTGTGTGTGTGTGTATGTGTGTGTGTGTGTGTGTGTGTGTGTGTGTGTTGGAGACAGTTGAATGCATTACAAGAAAGTTATCCAAGAATGCGTTTAACGGATGTTAACCTACCTTTGGTGGTAATACCCTACCTGCTCCAACTTAAACTCAAAGTCAATCATATCCTTAACTTTTAAATCAGATACTTGCAACTCCAAATACTTGCGACTCTTATAATTGTTATATATCCATCACTTTCCCTTTAATTGGTATTACTTTCTGATTTTAGTAGCAAACACGAGTGATCAAGGCAGGTGTTTTCTCATGCTCTTTTAACCGATGAGTATGAAGAGCAGTCACTAATTGATTGATATCAATCCTTCCTCAATACATTATTACTTTGTGCCACAATAAGATATGTACTCACCTTTATGGTCGTGGGTACTATTTTCCAACAATTATCAATATATGAATTTCCTTGGAATCTCGAGTAAGCCATCAGGCATTAGTTCCATTCGCCAAACACATCTTATAAGCGAAATGAGTTATCAAAATAATGATCAATCTATCCGTTAGACCTTGAGTCAGTACAATTCAACTGATTCCCAAAATCATTTCTTAACAAGCCACCTACTTCAAGCCACCAAGTTAGTCTTTAACATATGATTATCTAACCTTGAGTCAATCTTAAGAAAGACTCGTACTTTTAGTAAAATAGGCATTTGATCACTTTCCCACTACCAACACTTGTTCTTACCACTTAACATCATAATTGTTTTTAATCAATTCCCAATGACAAACTTCCATCTCAGTCTTTGTTACCGACACTGAAGCACCTCAAACAAAGGTACCGACCTTAAAATATCTTGCTCAATCATTTCTTCTTAAACTTCTAGGTTAGTTTAATTCTCCAAGTGCCACTTCACATTGTAAAATTTGATTCGGAACAACGCTTAGAAGTTCTACTAGGACAAACCCAGCAACTTCGCGACGAATACTTCCAGAAATCTCTTTATTACCAAGACATAGTAATTATATTCACCAATGTTAGCTCATTCTTTCACATGGACCTTCTAAGTCAAATCGTTAAGCTCTAGTACTTATTATTTCCTTGTAACATTGCTCGTGTCGTAAGCAATATACGAGATTGAGACTTCAGCGCAATAAGAAGTCACTTGCGGAAATGGCGATGAAGGAAAAACCATTGTCGGTATTACAAGAATGGATACGGTGTAAGAGGAAATAACACAGATGTGAACGACAGGTGATTGAGCTAAAAACAACCCTATTTTTATTGTTATTTTCCTATGATTTTTGGTATTTATATGTGTATTTTAACCCTATTTTATAAGTATTTGTGTTTTTAGGTCTTGAAGACAAGAAAACTGGAAACTTGTTGTTTTTCACTCTTTTTGGAGCTATTTTGATGACTTTTTACTCAAATATGGAAGAAGCAATTTTGAGCATAGATTTGGAAGATTCGAAGTTCGTGTTTGAAGACTTATTGAAGATAATTTGAAGACTTGAAGACTATTGAAGAATTATTTCAAGAGCAAGAATTGAAGATTGGAGCTTTAAATTGCGAAGGATTGAAGACAAGCCATGTATAAGCCTTTAAGCTAAGGAATTTTGGATATTTTATATGGGAAAATACTCAGCCCATATAAGCCCATAATTGGAATTAAAATCCCAATTAATGCCGCCTATATTCAAGGAGATATCCAATTCTCGCTTATTCCCGCTTCTAGTCCTAACAGGATTAGGATTCAGCGCAGTTTTGGTAGAAAAATCATAACATTCTACTTAGACCTCTGTTTTAGGCCCATGAGTACTCGTTGGAAAGCTAACTCTGAGACCTACAACTTTCCTTTGAAGTCCAAGACCCAGTTTTGCCGTTTTCAAGCCCAAAAATGCCGTCGAAGTCCCTGCACGAATCCAGAATTTTTCAGGATCCTGTTTTGATTAGGATTTTGTTCTAGGAAGACTTTTAATCTAACTTAGAGTCTAAGTTAGACCCTAAACCGTCCTAGACCTCTTTCCTACTTAGAATTGGATTTCATAGGGTTATTTCCACTATAAATAGCCACCCCCTGTAACACAAATCACATACTTTACACACCAATTCACAATTATAGTTTTATATCTATTTTTCTAGTTCTAGTTTTAGGCAAGGGTGCCGCCACCCTCTCTAGCCATAGAGAGGTGCGGCATACCTAGCTATTTTGCAAGGAGATTTCGCCCCTCCATAGTTCTGTAAGTATTCTTAAGCCTCTAATGGATTTTCCTAAATCCATGAGTAGCTAAATTCTTAATACTTCTGATCCTTTGGTGAATTCAATCAATTGATATGGTGAGATTTTTGTGCTTATAATTTAGTATTTTATTTTTGATAGATAGCATGTTAAACTCTGTTTTATTCCATGATCTTGATTTTTATTGATTTATGCGGCCGATAAAGCGATAATTTGAGAGATCTATTGCTAAGTCAGGCGGAACAGTTAACCCTCGAGTCTGATTGTTTAGTAGCGAATTGATGACGATTGCTAGTCGCTCAATGGGTTTTGCATGCCAGTGATCAGATTTATCTGGTTGTTGTATGGTTTTACTAGTTAAGCATGTGTGAAAGAACTAATTAAATAGTTGATCTTAATGCTTTGTTGCTTGGTGAATCTTTAAGCCTTAACCGGTAATTGATTTGTTAAGTTAATGAAAGGGGTAATTTAAGCTTTAACCGGTAATTTTATCTAAATAGCATGTTAGGGTTTTCTTTAGGCCAGTTATCATCAAGGATTTAATATTGAATTCATCTTTTAAATCAAGGACCCATTATCAATTTGATTGTTTTCTACCATTGGAGAAGAAGTATGCTTTTTAATTATTGTTTTCTTTCTTATTTGCCATAGATTTAGATTTAATTTACTTTGCTTTGTTTCTAGTATAATTGCTTTCTTCTTAATTGTTATTTTTAAACCTCTGTTTTGATATATTGTTTTTGAGAAATTTTTAAGGATTGTATCTTTGGATAAAGTCTATCGACCGTCTTTGTGGGATCGACCCCTGCTTACCCTATCTACTTAGTTAGGATTTTGTGGGGATTATATTTATGATTGCTGACGACCGATCAACAAGGTTTGATTATTTTTCCTTATAAACAATTGAATAGAGAATAAATGGTCCGAGAATTCAGGTTCCTCCACCCAACCTCTTAACGAGGTCGAATCATGAGAATGTCCTCGTCGACATTGATCATGTTATGGTTGCAAGAATTTCTAAAAATAGCAACGAGTTTAAAATTTTAGACAACAACCAACAGAAGAGATACATAGAATTTAGGATTAAAAAACAAAATAATTTAAAGAGACACGAAGTTAGTACTAAAAACAAAATAAACCAACATTTTGATTTTTTTTTTAAAACAAAACGTAGACTAAAAAGGCTGATGGACATCTTAGTGTCCGAAACTTATCCTAAACTCACTACAGACCCACTGGACTTACGAAATTAGGATAAAAACCAGATGCTCTGATATCAATAAAATTGTCACGCCCCGACCCGAAAGTCGAGCACGGACAACCGCCGTGTCACCTCGAAACACGTGCCGGTCGGTCACGCATTCCAAAGCAACACGAAGCGTCAATATCATATTAAAGAAAATTATGAAAACACAAATTAAGTATAAATTTAAAATACTTAAGTTTTCAAATCAAAGTAAATACGGATTCGTCAAAACCGACAATAGCAATAAAAATATTCCATCAATCAAAAACAAAGTCACATCCAAATAATAAGTCAATAGACAAGAAACAAGGCACGATGTTGGCCATAAACAGAGACAATGCCAGTGGGACCCGTCATGTAGTGAGAAGTACCTCTAAGAGCAATGAATACAGCCTACGCCACCGACTCGACCGCCAAAGGAAACGCAGAGTCCTGACTACCTTGAAAACACAACAAATAATCGAGGAGTGAGTACACGAATGTACTCTGTGAGTGAGCCACCCTCAAAAGAGAACCAGAAGAGGGTGGGGTGCACTCACAACCAAAACAGTTCATAAAAAAACAATTTAAAAAAAACGATCAGTGATACGAAACCATGTGTATAAATCTAATTCTCAATTTAAAACCAGGGCTGCCATCAAAATATATCCGAAATGACCTTGGCTCGAGTCAACCTCCGGAACCGTCAGGGGCATTTTTATTATCATCATCCTCATCAAATAATCAGTAAAAATGTCATTTTCTTACTTTCCCAACAACAAGCCCGTTCCCCTGACGTTGGCCTGGGTCCGGCACTACGTTGTGGCCGCAGCACACCCAGTTTAGCTCCCCCATGCATACGCCGAATCTGTATATAAATATGGTGTATCGGGCCTGGAGCGACGAACCATGTGGATCCAAACTCAACTCATGGTTCGCCAATCAGCCACACGTACTCCCTGGACTGCGTCCAGTCCACGAGTCCTCGTATGCTTACCAACAATTCAAAACCATTTTCAAAGATTGCTCATGCACCCAAAAGAATTTAATTACAACATTTATAAAACAATTTAATAAAAAAGTAATAAAATAGTTCCTCAACGGGTTCTCCGTTTATGACAGCCCACTCACAGTTCAGGGGACTCGTACACCCCAAAAAATCAATCCACTGTGAGACTAGCCGGTGTCTTGATCAGCACCTCAGCCGTCTGATTGAGCACGTCCAACACAAGAAAGTTGTTAAAACCAATATCATAATCAAAGTCATAAACCAACGCTATAAACTAGGATAATAAACCAAACTATCAAAACAGTCAAATAAAATAGAATAAAATAACAAGAACACATAACCCGAGCCCACGGTCTAATATCGAGGAGTTTAATACGACAATTTATGCCATACAATGTTTCAGATTGAGTTTCAGAGTCAGAACCAACTTTCTTAAGCTCATTTAATCATTTCTGGCCTTAGGGGCAAAATTGTAATTTTAGCTTAGAAAGGGCAAAACGGTAATTGTAATATACTAGGGCTGTTACGGTGATTCTATAACCTTACATGCTCAATTAGAGTATTTAGATAAACCAAATCCTTTTCTAGGGGCAAAGTTGTAATTTACTCATTCGGGGGTAAAATGGTCATTTGCACTTATTATTGGTTTCATAACGTACATATGAATTTATTGATGTGAGTAACAAGCTCAAATCCTCTCATTTCCACCCATAAGGGTAATTGCGTAAATTTTACGACTAAGGGGCATAATGGTAATTTTTATCAATCAGGGAAACACGATAATTTTACCCAAAAGAGTCACTATGGTAACTTTCCAATCTCAAAGGTGTGATCTTGAAAGTTAATTACTAGCATCGCCCTAACAAGGGCAAAATCATAAATTTACATATCAAGGGTATTTCTGCAATTTTATCCACTTAGAATACAATGATATTGCTTACGTGTTATAGTTGCTGGCAATAGTCGGTCGGATTCGAAATCACGGCCTAACATGTTAGATTTATCCACTTATATTACATAAGGGCAATATGGTCATTTTTGCTTCTAGGGGTAAAGTAGTCTTTCTACCGCTTATCGATAATTCCACTACTTTATCCGCTTCATTCTACAATATAAATATGGTTGAATTCGAAATCGTCGCTTAACAGGATGTACTAGTATACTTTTACTAATTAAGGATAAAATAGTAGTTTACCCACTCGAAGCGTTAAATGGACATTTTATGATCCTACGAATATTACGGAGAAACACGAGAATTATTCGGACAAATTATCACAACCGATGTGGTTGAATTCTTTGAATTCCTCTTCAAAGGGTAAATTTCGTAATTTAACATCTTAAGGGTGATTTAGTAATTTTACTCGTCCAAGGGTAAAATTGTAACTTCACTTACCAGTTTATTAAATCCAATTCTTTATTCTAAAATTTTTCTTTTATTTCTTTTATTTTCTTTTTCCCCCTTTTTCTTTTTCCTTCTCTTTTCCTTTCCTTTATTCCAAAATGGGTTTGGGCTTGGGCTAGGTCTTTTTATCTTTTTCTTTGGCTGCTTGGGCCTGGCCCGGCGCTTGGGCCAAGCTCTGGCCCGCGCGTGAAGCCTGGCGCCTGGGCCAAGTGCTGGCCCGCTCGCTTGGCCTGGCGCTTGGGCCAGCAAGGCCTGGCCCAAACGGCCCCTTCCTCTTTTTTTTCTGGCTGGTCGGAATTCCAGATTTCCGACCAGCCCCTGTTTTTGCCAATATCAGCCAATTTTCAACCCCTTTTCTCACCAAATTTTCATTTCAAATTATTACCCAACATATCGAATCACAAATCCAAACAATATACACATGTAATCATCTCCAAATCATCAATATTCATCCATTTAACACAAATTTAAATGAATTAAGTTATGAACTTGAACTTACCCATAAAAAATCCATTTGCTTCAAATAACACTCCATCAAGCTTCCAAGGCTTCATCAATTCAATTTCTTAGCCTCCAAAACAATAAATCCAAATTACAAATCAAGCTTGAAGCTAAATTTCAAAAACTTAGACTTGATTAACCAAAATCACATAAATACTTACTCCACCATTAAAACCTCACTTGGATGCTTTGTTAAGACCTCCAAAATCCCAATCAAAAGGTGAAAATAGGACAAGCAAGGTGAGGAGATGATCTAAGCTTTATTGCATGATAAGTTTAGTTTAGGTCAATTTCATGGCCAAAAATTTTGAGAGAGAGTGTGGGTATAAATGGGTAGAGGGAGAGGAGGTAGAGGAAGAAGACTAACTTGAAACAAGAAGAGCAATTGGGGTATTTTAATACTTCCAAATTTGGCAAAATTGCCAATTGGTCCCCTTACATCTTCATCATAACCAATGAAATCCCCCAAAACTCTTCTTTTAAATTGATTTAGCCATTCACTTCTTTTTCTTTTAATTTCTTTTTATTCGTCCAGTTTGTACTAATTTATAAATCCCTTTAATCAATTTGTATCCCAATTAAATTTCTTCAATTCTTTTCAATTATTTTGATACTCAGTCACACCAATCTAAATTCCTAATGAAATTATAAGTTAAGCTAACATGAATTTAGACTTCACAAAAAATTTGATTATTCTCAATAATCTCTAAAAATTTAGAGAAATTTAATCTTTTCAAAATTAATATTGATATATTCTATTGTATAATATGTAACTTAAAATATATTTCAATCAAAACTTCAACTCCACGTGTTCCACACGTGACAAATTACTAGTAGTAATAATACTGTATACTTAGGAAATCTAATTAAATTCTTCCTTTACATTGCTTCTGCAGAAAAATATATACATTCCCAATATGCGGGCCCTGTTATTGCCTTATAGAATTTTCCCTTAAAATTAAGGTTTTGCTTCTTGTTTCGTGTTTGGTCTACTTGAACAACCATTGGTGAAGCCGAAATTGGGGTTTCAACTTTCCTCCCTTCCGAAAGATCAATTTTAGTCCATTTTCTTCGTAATGTAATTAACATAAGTGTAGCAGCTTGACATGATAGACCACAAATTAAGCCTATCCATAAACCCTGAACAAATCATAAGAACAGATTATCATTAGTAAGAGAACAACAGGAAACCAAAATTGACAAATTCAGAAATTGCAGACATTTTTCACCTTAACATATAGCTTAAACTTGAATCCAAGAACAACTGCAATTGGCATTCCGATGAAGTAAAAGGTTCCCAAGTTAGCCCACACAGCCAAGTGTTGCCAACCACTTCCTCTCGCCACCCCTGCAATATCAAAATCAACTAATTTGTAAGAATAAAATGAATTAAATTTATGTAATTTAATCCTTATAGTGCAAAATTGGGGATAAATTTTGTTAGATATTGGTTGAACCTGACAAGACGCCTTGTATGGCATCAATTGATATGGAGACAGCAAGCAGGGGAGTCATTTCTGCAAACTTCTTGATTATTGAATGACTATTACTAAAGAAACCAGCCCAAATATCATGGCCAAAGCCTAAAGTTAAGACAACTGCAAAAGCAAGAACGACTGAGAGCTTGAGAGTCACTGCCATGGCATGCTTGGCGCGGTCCGGATTTCCTGCTCCCAATTCATTAGACACCCTTGTACTGCAAGAAAAAGGTTTATCTAGTTAAAATTAGAAGTTGTTGGAAATTAACAAATTGATGAATTATGTAAGGAAACTAACCTTGCTGCAGCACTGAGGCCATATGTAAACATGTAGGCAATGTTTTCTGTATTGACACTGCAAATAACAGGGGAAATTTTTCCACCATGATCATGCTTGGTAAATTTGTTTAGGAAAATTTATGATGCTTAAAGAAAGGAGCTAAGAATTTACCATATTGCTATAAGTGAAGTGGTTATTTCTGAGTTTGGCATCAATCCAGCTAAGAATACAAGAATCTCAAAAGCCCAAAACTCCAAACTAGCAAAACATTCAACATCAAAAAGAAGTCAAGTCTTGCAATTCAGGATATATGAATTGATTGAGCATATGGAAATTAAACTTACCAAACCATTGCTGCAGACGGAAGGGCTAATTTCAAGTTCCTAATGATGTGTTGAAATGATTCAAAAGACAATCCTCTCCATGTATTCTCAAATTTCTTCGCTAAAGCGACATAGATTGCTAGCAGTATAAAAGATATCCATAATGAAATTGAAGCTGCCAAGGGAGCTCCTTTGAAACCAAGACTTGTTTTGTTCACCAAACAATAGACAATCCCAAAATGGATCCCCAATGGGATGACAGAGAACAGAACCAAGGGTAAGACAATGCTTTGTGTCTGAAGAAACCTCAAAATGTTTTGCACAAATCCATAAGCAAATAAACCTGGAATCAGATACTTCATGTAAAGAGCAGCAGTTCTTGAAATTTCAGGATCTTGATGAAGCAAAACAAGAATCGGCTCAGTGTAGAACCATAAGACTGATATAATAACCGAGAAAAGGAAAGAAATTATGCAGGAGGATTGTAGATGAAGTCCCAACATTCTATACATTTTTGCCCCAAACCCTTGTCCACAAAGGGTCTCTAGTGCTCCACTTAGTCCTGTCTAAAACAGAAGTACAGAACAGAAAGATTGCAATTTCAGATGGCAAATTAAAAGTGATTAAAGAATTTTCAATAAAAAGCAAAAAAGGGTAAAATAATATGAAAGAGTTACCATGAAAGCAAAACCAGTGACAGTGGCCCAAGAATTGGCAAGGGTTGAACCAGCAAGCTCAAGCTTACCAAGATGGCCAGCAAACATAACAGAAACCATAGTTATTGAAAAGTAGAAAACATTACACAACACCATTGGAACAGCAAATTTTACTTGTGTCTTTGCCTCTCTCAAATCCAACACTCTTTCCCACCAACTTTTCTTGTTTCTTTCTTCTCTAATTCCATCACCAACATCAACCTCTACATTCAAACTACTTCCCATTATTTTTCTGGTTTGCAAAATCCTATTACTCTTTCCCCTCTGATTATGGATGGATGGTTCAGGTTTTTTTATTTTTTGGTTGGAGGCTGGTTCAGTTTTATTTTACCACATATATATGTACACTACATTATTTAACAGTATCAAATATCAAATAATATATATATTGCTTTTTTTGTCCCCGTAATATATATAATATTCATGTGTATTGGCGTTGGATATCCATTATTTAAATTTTGTCGACAGCAGTGTTTTGTTGGTGTTAGCAAACTTTGGTCTTTGCATATAATTTAATTGTCTTCAACTACCACTTATGTTTATCATGTTGAATTGAATAAACTAATTTGAATTGAAAAAACTAATCATTAAATGGAGAAGATGCATGACAAATTGATATTTGTTGTAAAAAAACAAAATATTAAACATATGTATGGTATTTCTCAAAAAAAAAAATCCATATGTATGATACGTGTAACATACAGTATAACCTCCATAAATTAATACTCGATAAATTAATAACCTCTCTAAAATAATATTTTCTTCCAATCCCAACTTGGGCCAGTATAAGATAATAATTTTTATAAAAATCCTTATATATACATATAGTCCCATCAATAATATAAATTAATAATTCTCTAAAATTTACATATATAATTAAGACAATTTAGTAAAATAGGAATCTATTGTATATTTTTTTTTTCATGAATTATAAAACTAATTGGATTATACGTTGTTTATACATATAGTAGATTTCATCATCATACGTTGAATATGTATCTAATTCTAGTACAATGAGCATAAATATGAGTAATTAGTATTAAATTTCATTTAGTTTGAATACTAAAAACAAAACAATGAGTTTATATATATGCATGTATATTAGTTATATTTATATAATCTAATTTATATTATGGAATCAAGAAGATATTCTTTAAATTAATATTTTATTAATTTATTGATTAATTAATAACTCTCTAAATTAATAATTTTTTATGGTTCCAATATTATTAATTTATAAAGGTTTTATTGTAATTTCAGTAACTTTTCACAATACATCTAATCTTGGATTCTCATTAACTCAACTATCGTGTCTATTTAAAAATTCGGTTTACATTTAAAAGTTTGTTTTCTTCCTTTATGTATAAGTAAATTCCTTATAAGCATATGAAGGTTTAATTTTCTCTTAAATAAGCTTAAATGCAAATAAATACTCAATTAAACTATAGTAAAAGAACTTGGGTGTGATCGATGTGTACAAAGCAATGAAGCATCCAAACTTTAACGAATTAGACCAACCAAATTGACTTATAAGTTCCTCTTTAACTTAAGACATGTTAGAGCAGCAAAGATCAATTTGTACAAATTGGGTTTCTTTTCTTAAGCAGGAAATTTTTCATTGATTGAGACAAGTAATTATTAATGGTGGCTTTAAATTGCATTGTTATCTCTTTAATGGTTCTTGGAACACCTTGCCGCGTCTCATTTTTTGACCGTTATTGATTTGCACGTGGGTTCTATTTCTTCTATATGATGATTCTGCAAATAAAATAAAAAAATAATAATCTACATTTGAAAGCCGCCATTTGTCATTTTGTGATGGCCAAAGAAAGCCACCATTTTTCAACGTAATTTTCCTTTCTTTTGTAAAAATTTTGAGGCAAATAATTTTTAGACATAGTGCATAAATGATAAATCTTTTTTCGGTACACAATGTATTTTCTCTTTCGGCCAGTGGCCCAGTATGCACTACTCTGTTTGGGCTTATATTTTTCTTAATTTCGTCTATGGGCTTATGTTGGCCTGTTCTTAATTATGGGGCTATATAACCCCTGACCCTTAATCGGGTCAGGTATTCTAACTTTAAGAATTTACCAAAATTGGCCCAAAAAAAGGTCTAACAAAATTGGTCCATGCAAATTAAGTGGTTCAGACACTTGTTTACCACCAACACCAACACCAACACGAGATTGAATTGAGCGGTAAGCGGTTTGTTCTAAATCAAGTAGTTTTAGGTTTGAGACCTTGCACACCTAACAGCCAAAATCATGTGCGCAATGCGATCAAATCTGGATTAGTTAGAACAAATCTCAAGATACCGAATGGCCAAGGTTACTAATAAAAAGGACACTTGTTTACCTTAAACAAGTTTTCGAGTTTGAATCTTGTAAATGTAAAAAATTACCAAGACAACTTTATCACCTTAAAAGGCCTAGCACTTAAGATTAGGCAAGAACAAAGTTGACTCGTAAATATAGAAAAAAATGGCGCATGCATTTAGGGGCGGAGGGAAGGGGGGGCTGGCAGGGGCCATGGCCCCCCCTTTAGCTCTTGAAACATTTGTTAGATGTATGGATTTTGTAGGAGTGAAATGGTGTATTTGAACTTGGCCCCCCCTAATTTTCCATACATGTCTCTTCACTCCTATAAATATTGGTATATATGTAGTAGATTTTATATTCATTATCATTCTTTATACATCAATTTATTAAATCCTTTCACTTTTATCCTAAATTATTTTTTGGTGCATTCAATACAGATCTTTCTTTCTTTATTAGTCAATTAAATCTATGTGGTACATCTATTTCCATTTTTAATTCAAGAAAATCAATCTATTATAAATGTTATTATACATAATTAATTATGTATTCCCTTTTTATAAATTTTCTTATTTATACACAAAATGAGTTGCTATAAATCTCTATTCAAAGTTTACTCCTCAAACAATTATGCATAAGTCCATTTTTACTTTGACATTAATATGTATAATTTTATCATGAATTATATTATGTTTGTATATTAGCTGTTCGCCCCACATAAAAAAATTTCTGGCTCCGCCCCTGCATGCATTTATTCCTCATTAACCATCCAATTATTTTGATAGTGACTCGTGCAGTGGGTTACTAAAAGCGAAACAAAAATATAAGAGTAGAACGACAAAAAGAAGACTACTACGGCACGCCTCCTAATTGGAAAGAAACACACACATATACTGTATCACATGGATATTATGATTATGATTACGTACAAAGATACTACTAATTATAGCCGCAAATTAATTAAAGACAATTAATAGAGGAAGGAGAAAAAGGAGTTACCATGAAAGCGAAGCCAGTGACGGTGGCCCAAGAATTGGCAAGGGTGGCGCCGGCAAGCTCGATTTCTCCCAGGTGACCAGCAAACATGACAGAAACCAAAGTGATGGAGAAGTAGGAAACGTTTGTCAGTATCATAGGAAGCGAAAACCTAACTTGATTCTTGCCTTCTTCCATGTCCATAACTTTGTTCCAACAACTTCCTTCATTATTAATTTCTCCATGGGTAGCCTCTGGTGACAAGAGTGAAACTCTGTCTAACCTTGTATTTGTCGATGACATCCTATAATAATCAGAGAAATTATGGGTTTGGCAAGAAAAAATTAAATTGACACCTTAAAGTGAGATCCTTGGAACTCAAATTTGAACTAGTGGGGAGGGAAGGGGATGAACTTTTACATCAAAAAAACAAGGTGACTTTTGCTTTTCTTTGTCTTATGGATGGGAATTTGAGAATGAAAATGGGAAAAAAAGAAAGTAAAAAAAGGACATCTGACAACTTATTACT